>JAHREE010000430.1:1553832-1729052 GCA_033628505.1 Tringa tobata
GGGCCGGGCTGTGGAGAAAGCCCCGCTCGGGCGGGAAGGGAAGGGGGCGTGGGGGGGTGACCGAGGCGCTGTCTCCGCCCGCTGCAGGAAGCGTTTTGGACCAGAGCCTGGAGAGCCTGCTGCACCGCCTGCGCGGCCTGTGCGACAACATGGAGCCGGAGACCTTCCTGGACCACGAGATGGTGTTCCTGCTGAAGGGGCAGCAGGCCAGCCCCTTCGTGCTGCGGGCCCGGCGCTCCATGGACAAGAGCGGGATGCCCTGGCACCTGCGGTACCTGGGCCAGCCGGAGATCGGGGACAAGAACCGCCACGCGCTGGTGCGCAACTGCGTGGACATCGCCACTTCGGACAACCTGACGGACTTCCTGGTGGAGATGGGCTTCCGCATGGACCACGAGTTTGTGGCCAAAGGGCACGTGTTCCGCAAGGGCATCATGAAGATCGTGGTGTACAAGATCTTCCGCATCCTGATGCCGGGAAACACGGAGAGCATTGAGCCGCTCTCCCTCTCCTACCTGGTGGAGCTCAACGTGGTGGCGCCAGCAGGACAGGACGTTGTCTCTGACGACATGAGGAACTTTGCTGAGCAACTGAAGCCTCTAGTGCACCTAGAAAAAATTGACCCCAAGAGGCTGATGTGATTGGAAAGCCGGGCAGCGCTCCTGAAGAGGGCGTTTTTCTAGAAAGTGTTTTAAGGGTAAATCAGAACAGGGAGAGGGGAATAAAAGGACTACGTATTGGTTTTGTCAGTTGCAATTACCGGGTGTTTTTGCCTTCATTTGTGGTTGTGAACAAAAGTGGACACTTCAATGCCATTCAAAACATCAGTAAATGCTAATGTTGGTATTTTTCCTTTTCTTGTTTTGGAGATGCCTGTTACAAACCATGTTGCCTAATAATCCAGGAACATCAGACTTACATTCTTCTATGTACCCACATTCCAGTGCTGCTTTCTTTTTTTTTTTTTAAAGTATCATTTGTCTTTCCTACCTAGTCATCCAAAATTTTTCTTTGAAGCAATACATGAAGTTAGTATCCTTTAATGCAGGAAGTATTGTTTAACACAAGCATAAACCCAGGACCTACACAGTATAAAAGAGCAAGTATAATCCTAGCTACAATAGAATAGTAATGTAACAGCATCTGTAACAGGAACAGCTAGGGCACAAGGTACATGGTAGTGAAATTGCTTCTGATATAGCTGTTCCTGATATAATTGCAATATAATAAGTTAGAACTGGAAAACAATTTAGCAGTATTAGGATTGCAAGAGGTTTTCAAATCTTTTAATGCTGTTCCATCTTCTGCATTGAAGTTGGGCATGGCAGTCTTAATTAATCAGAAAGCAGTAAATTGCATGGGGATTTTATTATTAGACTTCTCATACCTGACAGCAATATTGAACATAAACACATTAAACAATTAAGAGTATTGTGCAGCTGCTAATTGAACTAGTGATGATTTTGTTTAGTACCTCTCTTGGTAGTAGGGTGGTTAGTTACCTTCCCTGTATTTCAATGGTATTTGAATTAGGTTTGAGAGCTTTCAAGTACACCATAAGCAACGAAAGGTTGGGAAAAACAACACAGATACGGAATCTTACTGAAAATTTGAGTTCTTTATGGAGGGTGGTCACTTTACCCATTACTAAAATGTACCTACCCGTCAGAGACACTGCCACCCTTTAGCACCACACAACTCTCCATGTAACAGCTGAAGGCAAAGACCACTCCCACAAAAAGCTTCAAAAAAAGCCTTTTAAGTCAACAGCTGCATTTTTAACACTGGAGTTCAGACAAGATAACCCACAGCAAGTGCATTAGAGCTCACCCGGTGCGGAGTCTCAGGCGCTCCACTGATGCACACTCTACCTACGGGCTGAGGGACAACTCAACACTTGCACTTGACAGCAGCTGGAGAAGGCCATTACGTTGAGTAACCTAGTGATGGTCTCCAGCGGGGTGCAAGCGATGAGGTGACTTGTGTGACTGCTCATGACCTGGTCTGGAAATATTTTCTGAGGGGTACGGAAACGCCTACAGTCCTCTTGTTCATACCAGGGCATGACTCACCCTCATCAGGCCCCACACCATCCTGGGCTCCTGGAATGCTGTAGCATACTGTTAGAGGCATAACTTCCCAGGGGGCAAGGGGTAGGTCCCAGAGCTCTGCCCCAAGCTGAACTTGCCGGCTTGCTCCGTGATTCAGCTGCAGTCCCACCCCCTTCGGGTGGGAATCCTCAGGGCTGTTGTCATATCCTGCCACTTTAACACCTGTTTAGGAATTGTTTGCCACAGACTTCCATGATCTGTGGCTCCTGTCTCTTTGTGACAGGAAATTTTAGAAAAAAAGTCCAATGGATCAGCAAAGCTGAACAACATCGTGTGCCAGCTTTTCCAGGGGTAGTAGGTACTTGTAGTACAAAGCCACATGGAAACAGTAGGCAGAGGGGTCCTTCCCACTGCATCCGGAAGGAACTCACTTAGAAACTTGGAAGGTAAATTACCAAGTGGAGGGGCAAACAAATTGGAGAGTGCTGGTGTTAATCTAGAGTGTTGATGTTAATCTAGTGGTGATAGAGAGGAAAATCCCACGTGGAAACTCAAGCAGACCAGCTCAAGCAAAAGGAGACTAAATGGAAAGCTCATAACTGAAGTTTTTGCACTTCAGGTGACAACAGGCCTGACTATTGCTTGGTCTGTTCACCAAAATAAAAATGATCATTTTAAGTAGTTCTTTCTAAGGAGAATTAGTTTAAACCTTAGAAATTGCAGCATTCCACATTAGCAGCCTCCCTTATTTTAGCTGAGAGCAGAGAAAAAACCAGTTTACTGCATCAAGGGTTACAGCTGGAGAGAAATGGGACACTTTTAGGCATCCAATGCTCAAAGTGTTATCTCTCTCTTTTATCTAATGAAATACACTTTTGTCCTCCAATGAAACTTACAGCTTTTATAGCTGGGGACTAAGATAATAGCAATACTTTTAGTAACACACACTGGCAAATTACGTGGCATAACCCTAACTAACTGCCATTCACTGTATCTAGGGTCAGACTGTGTTGTAGTTACGCAGACAGCTACAGAAATACTCAACCTCTCCTTACTGGAAAGTATATATGTTTTAAGTTACACGCACAGCTTAGGGGACCAAGAGTGCAACTGTATTCTTTTTGTTTTGGGGGGTTTCTTTTTGCCAGCTAAAACAGCCGCATTCTTCGAGGGCAGGGCTTACCTCAGGGCTCTGTGTTGGCTGCAGTGCATCACCCGAGGCCTGATGCAGCCGAGCTTCAGTTTTTGTTCTGTGCAAGTTATGCCTTCTGTTATTTCAAACTGTCCCTCCAGTCTTGCATATTTGTAATGTTTCTATGGCTTTATTGATTACTATATAAAAAGTAGAAATCCCTGCATAACAAAAAAACATAGGATTGTTACTGATCCATTAGGCACCAGCTATGTCTGCTGCTAAGCAGTAGACACTGTACAGAAGCTCATCTCAGTTCTTAAAGCTTCTTAATTCAGAAAACACCACAAGTTTATCCTCTGGCACTCCTCAGTCCCAGATCTCTATTCTTCCCATAGAAACTAGATTATGCTGATAATTCTTTACCAACAAAGACAAGAGTTGAAATACTTCGGAAGTGCTCTATGTTAAGACTCTACACCTTTGAACACGCCTCTGATATGCTAGCACAAAATGAGTTTTTCAATACATAAACTGATTTGGCATTCTAGTTTGCATCTCAGTAACCTCAGTCACACAAGCAAATGGCTTTCCTGTTAGATGTCTTCCATATGTTATATTGTATATAACTTTATCTATGATCTAAAAATTGGTTAAAAGGTAAAATGTTCTAAATAAGTTTCTCCAGAGCGCTGTAAGTTAAAAATAACTACAAACCAGGATTTTTCTTCATAATTTTTAATACTTTTCATTTTTAAATACTGGTTTTAAATTTGTGATTGTAACATGGAAGAGCCAACTTCTTTTTAATTTTTAAAACTTATCATTAGGATCATAAAGCTATTATAGAACAGTTACACTCTACACACTCAAGGTACTCAAAAATATGATTCATGTTTTAAGTCTGTAGATGAACAGTGGTAATTCAAATACAGCGTTATCTGTACAACTTGACAAAAATACAGGTGGACAATCTGATTAAAGAGAATCCGCACAACTTCATGTAAGCCAGCTCAGCCCAAATAAGTAAAAGGTTATTCTTTTTCAAAGTGCATCCCCTTTTCCACAGATAAATTTGTCATAATAAGATGTTCTGGTTCTCAGACAGGGTAACAACAACCATCTCATCCTCATTCCCAGTACAAGTTCTATCAAGTCACTTCCTTCAGATCTAGTTTGGCAACATCCAACTTCTCCAGACAGACACAGGTATTCAGAGAAAGACACCTGACAGCAAAGACTGCTTCATTCTCAGCCCTTCAGATTAGTTCAGCTTATAAAAGCATCCACTGTAGAGTCAGGAGGTGCTTCTGCAAAGACCACCACAGCTCTATAAATACTACTGATCCATTAACAGGAAGAAGTGAACTCAGAGTGCACAGATACATGGCAGTGACTGAAAAGAGGAATGGGCTCGAGAGACATGGCAAATTTTATAAAACCGTAAAAGCAAGATCACTTCCAGAAGAAAGCATCTAATGGCTGCTTTCACACTGAAAAATCTGAGAGGCCTACAGACAACTGCCTTTACTTTCATTTGTTTTTAAAGAGGTCAGTTAATACCTCTCAGTTTCTCAATCTCGCATATTCTTTAGGAAGCCTCTTAAAATTCTGATTGGGCAGGGCTAGCTGTAGTGAAGTATCAGTGCCTTTATCTAAAAGTAAAATGTATTCTTTACAAATAGTATCTGTAGTGTAATTTTATTTACAGAATAAATCGCAAAAGTACATCACATTTAGTGCAAATGCAACTAATGATATAAGTTTATATACCGCTTTGTAAACTTTCCATACCTTTGTAAAATAAAGCTATCCAATTAAATTAATAAGCTCACCTGTGTTCCAACAATTACCAGAAATAGCAAATAAGGAGTTAAATTCTTTGAATTTTGGATATTTTTCTCTTTTTTTATTAAGTTCCCATCAGTGGCTATTGGGGAATGAACCATTGCTTGGTTGATTGTAAAAAGATGAAAGTGCATTTGAGGTATAAGGTTTTTTTGTTTGTTTGTTTTTAAACATCACTATATAAAATGCTCACTGGTGATACAGTAAACATGTAAAATTTTTCATCTTACTTGCCTTACTAGTGTTACCATATAGGCACTTTTCTACATATTGAAATTAACAGAATAACTCTGTAATAAGGCATATTCCATGCACTCCATTAGAGAAAGGCAAATAAAAAGGGAAGAGTTACGGAGCATGAAATCTGCATGCACGTGTAATGATGTGTTACTTATGATTTCACCTCTAGAGAGAAGATGAACATAGGTTTTCAACACTGTGCAGATCACATTTAATCATTTACCAAATCTTCATCAAGTTACTATGTTATATTTATTTTCAGGCACCTACCATACTATATCAAATAAGATTTTCAGCTTTCTTTTGAAAAAAATATATCTGAAACTTTTTTCCCCTCAAGAAACAGGTTAGTGAAACACCAAACAGTCTCTGAAGAGTCTCCAACCACGGGACATGGACAAAAGACTTCAGAGACAGTACCAGTCTGCCACAGTCCTCTCCTAATGAGCGTCTCCAGAATCAAAGCCGGGAAATATCTGACACTTAAATTTTCACAGCAACTAAAGGGAACTTTCCAGTAAGAACTACGCATCCTTATAGCTCTGATGGGTTTTTGATCAAGAGGCAAATCATCTTCTACATGAACCTCATAGCATGGCTTTATTAAGATGAGGAAAACACATGCAGGATCTGAAAATAACGTACTCCTCTTCATTCTAGACTGGGAATGTTGCCTTCTGTAGTCCAAATTACTTCAATATATATTATAGTGTACCTTCTCATAGTTTTGGTAAAGCCCTGGGTATCATGCAAGACAGCAGTCCACGTATAGCATGGACAGATGACTTCTGGCTTTCAGGCAGTCTCTCGCCCTCTCATACAGAATCTTAGATATTTCTGGATCACGTTTAATAACAAAAATTCTGTAGCACATATTACATAACTAAAAAATACAATAGAAATATAAAGATATCTGGAAAAAAATAAAGCTTTTCACACTCTTACTCCTTCAGAACCAAAGATCGTCATAAGAGTAAGATAATAGAAAAGGCAAAGTCATAAGGATATTGACAGCCCTCAGTTATTAACTGACATTTTATGTAACAAGATGATTCATTATAGAAACCAGCAGCAATGAACTATGATTATACAGAGCAAAACAAAACCTGCTAATAAGTCACCTAGGCTTTACTGAAGTCCTTCCCCCCCCTCAAAATACCACATCGATTTCTGTGCATATAAAGCACATACAGTATGCTATATGTGCATTTGTCTTTTGTGCTTTTTAGACATGCACAAAAACGGCGTATCTTGGGAAGGCTGACAGTGAAATTCTGCAACTTTTTTTAAAATTAAAGCAGTAACCCACATTGGTGATTTGAAGTTGTACGCGTTCTTTCTCTTCTAAAGCAAGCAAATAAAAATAGAGCCATATACATGTTATCAATACATGTATTTATAATTACACACTGATTCAGCAAGAAAAGTTAGCAGGAGAGAGCTAGTGTTAAATATTCAGCCTTATGGTGTTGCAACACTTCTTCACTTCAGTATACAAAGCCTAGAACTTGGGCCATAAAAAGACTGTAGATCCTTCGTTCCAGCATGGAGTGCTCGATGCATGGTCACTTCTCCAACGTGGAATGCTCACCCAGTCTTGTTCCAATTGCTGCAGGTAAGCAAAGATAAAAATACAGCACTGAAAAGTTTGAACACTAATAGGAAAACAAGAACTTGTTAAACACCCTAAATAGTGTCAGCAGTGCTATGATCACATTTGAACTGTTGGCTCATGACAGCCATGTTTTTAATGGTTCACCTACACTAGTTCTCTAACAATACACAATTAAAAATGTGAATCATCACGGGGCTACCTGTTACAGAAGGATCAAATGAGTAAGACTTTCGGAGTCTGACATAATAATCAGAACCCAAAAATGAAGGTAGCATAGAAAAAGTGATAAAAACTCATTTTCAGATCATGCTGTAATACTCTGACTACCAAGTGGAATTTGATAGTTTGACACTACAGTTATACATGAAGAAGTAAGTCTGTGACAGCTGAGAAAAGACAATACTTCATCCTTTTATACTTCTACACTTCTATATTAATTAGACATTTATCTTGCAAAAACTTGCAAGATAAAACTAGTAAAAGTCTGCAAAAACTAACACTTGATAGTTTGTGCAGCCCTTACTTTTCATGCTAATGGCACACAAATTACATGAATGTTTTAAAAAGTATACTGCATACATATATTAAAACTAAGCACTGAATTCATGCTACTCAAGGGAAGACATTTCTAGATTGCATACTTCTGTTTGGCCTTAGATTTACAACACTGAATCAAGAATGAAAAAAATGAATGCATACCTGCTAATACTAGAATAAAATAGGCTTTCCTGCTGTTTTCTCTTGCACATATGATGTAAAACGTTTCAAGAATTTTGGATATTCTCGTTTTGCCACTGCCCGTAACACTGATGCTGGTGCCCATCCTCCTGGGTTCACTAGAAATAGACAGGAAGACAGACATGGAAATACAGCAAATCTGCTAAAGGCTAGAAAAGAAAATTTAAGTTTGCTATTCCTGCAACTCTTTCTGAAGTTTTCTGGAAAGAAAAATGATCAACAGATTATTATTTTTTTTATGCCTTTACAGCTTATATTGTAGCATTTTCTACTCTTAATACTTAAGCTCAATCAGTTCTATGACACCACTATTTAGAAAACATTAAATATGATGTGTCATGAGTCTTTGGGGAATGTTCTGATGGAAGATGATATTCTTTCAAGTCTTCCTAGAAACAACCAAAAAAGGGACTCAAGTTACTTCTTATCTCAAAGAAAACAGAAGTCAGTCTTAACTTTTCAGTAACTGCTGCACTTCTCTGCAGAATTGCTATACAGCCAATGTCTTATCAATTATTCTTACAGCACTTTAAACAAAATTCAAACTGATTCTAAAACACGCTTCAATGCACAGGGCAAGTATTTTGCTGGAAATGCTGCCACTTCCCATATAATCATGGTTCAGAATTTACCAATGAAATTGTATTTTTTTAAGCAATTGGGAAACTTCTAAAAAGGAAACAAAGCAGCTTACCGCAGAGTTTAACACAGGGTTATTGTGTATTTTATATATATATAGTACTATTTGCACAGGATTTAATACAAGCTGCATCACTCCTGTATTGTAAAGATTTACTGAACCAGTTTTGCAAACTTTGACTCTTAAGTAGACCATGTAATAGGTGGTTAAAAGTAATAAGCAGATGAGCTTCTCAAAGTATTTTGTAGCTGCAGGAGAGCAGCTAATAAGTACGTAGCCATAACACATTGTTAAATACTATGTACAGTAACAGTACAGTTTAGCTGTGATAACTCTCCAGTCAATACCAAGGATTCTATCAGTTAAAAAAATAATAAAACTAGATGAGATTATAGAGCTTGCAAACATCCTCATACAAACTGTATTTGCTCTTTCTTAACACTGTGAGTAAGAACTGTGTATTATCAGCAGCTTTTCAGCCTAACAAGATGAATCACAGGGAAAAAAATACAACAATACATGAAAAAAGCATACTATTACTGAAACTAAAAGGTAGGCCAAGTCATCCCAGTTGCAGACATTTTTTCTGTCCACTCTTCTCCACCTCAAGGTTCTGTACTTAGGACTGAGCTACACACCACTTCCATTTATTCCTCTCAGAATGCCACACAATGAATGATCCCATTCACTGATTGAAGTAGCACATTAATTCGAGTCTTTTTGAATGTGAAGACCACAAATGCGATACTATATATAAATTTAACGGAAAACTCCATCAAGGTTTTTATTTTGCCAGTATTCAGCTCCCCAGAATTGGCATATATCATGACTATCATACTGAAAAATATTAGACTTACCATTAGCTACATATGTAATCTTGCATAGGATGTTGTCCCTGCTTATTTCTTTGTTCCCCTCTGGTGGGCTTACTAATGTCTGACATATCATAGCAATATTTATTTTGGCACGGACACAGCGATTGTTCAGCTGCCAAAAAAAGAAATGAAACATTTTTAAGCCTTAAACTAGATTTGTTTCAGCATACCTAACTGCTAACATTTTAATTTACCATGAAGTCTAACAAGTTTAATACACTCCAGAAGCTGTGCTTCTGAGAGTTTGCATTCCAGCACTACACGGATTTAACAAGAATGTGAGTGAAATGAAAGGTACACGGTCAATAGGAAAAGTTTAAACTAAAATGCCTGAATCTCATGTTTCTGCTTGCTTAATACATATTACAAGTGAATTACTTCAATTAGTATGACAAATAAGTAAAGAAACATTTAAGGAATAATGTATCAGCATTTACAAGTATCAGCTAGTAACTTTTCCCTTGTAAAGCTGTCTATGGCATAGCAATCACCAGAGAAATACGCCAAAGACGACAATATTGCTACTCTCTGACATAACCAAGGCAGAACTGTGCAAGGTGGAGGTTTAACAGGTTCTGTACCTACATTATACAAGCCTACTCCTATAGCTGACAATACTGAAAAGTTATTGATTTGATTCCATTAAAAATAACCTCAAATCTTAAAAATGTTTTCACATCTCCAGAAGCTTTGCTTCCATTCTGCTGCAACACCTTAGATCTGCCAACGGTTGAGGTAAGGCAAAAAGCCTTTTTTCTCGGAATGCCTTCATCATGTCATTGCATCACCTGGTTTAAATAAACTGTATTTCTGCATAACACCCCCACCTCCCTCACACTAGTATTGCATGTGCATTACCACATAACAGAAAAACATTATCTTAAAAGCAGAACTTAATAGAATGAAAATAATACTTACAGGAGCGCTGTCATGTTCCACAGAGAAATTGCACACAATCCATGTTTCAGGATCATTTTCACTGAATGCTGGTATCTTTCTGATGGCAGACAAATACAGCACATCCCTCTGAGAAGCTGGCCACACTCTCTGCAGAGAAACAACAGAATGTAAGCTTTTCCAGTTTTGCAAATTAAGTACTTACTATCCTTAGATAAATAAAAAACAAGCAACGCAAACCAGGTCAATCACTTTAAGTAAAAGTTTCTTCAAGTTAGTAACTTCATTCTAAAAACTGAAACAGAACATAGCTGTTGTACAGATGTGTATTGGGTTATATGGCTGTGCTTCATTTAAAAAAAAAATTAAGGCAAAAGTTTAATGCCTTTGAAATGCAGAAGGCCAACCTGCAGTGACTTTTTCAGTAGACAAACAGGAAAAGGCAGTTCCCCTCCTGCTCCCTCAACCTCAGGTTTACATTTCAGTTAACACTTGCAAGCTACAAACTGAACTAGTGGTTAAGTATAAATAGATGCATCTGCAGTTACTTATGTGTCCAGAGATAGAGAAAGGGAAATATTTAAAACATTATTTCAAAAAGCTACTGCTTCAGTGAGATATAGTAAGCTGATGTTATCTAAGAGAAAGTTTCAGAAGCAAAATGATAAAATAAGAAAATATACAAAAGCCATTTTCCTGACACTCAAAAGGGGGAAAGAAAGTCTAGCTTTTACCATGATACCATACAGTTTCACAACTTTCTTATTCAAAATCATGAGCCCTCTGTTACAGAAGTTTTAAGGTAACCGCATTACTGGTAAAATTGTCAAAGAAAAATATTTGGTTTCATATTTGAGTATATCGGTACTTGGAATCAGGCAAGTTTAAAGATAAATCTGCACACTTCATTCCCATTTTCTGAACCTCTAAGTTACAGTTGTTGGGTTGTAATTCAAATTAACATTTAGTAAATTTACACTAGAACTGGGTCGGCGGGAATTATACCAACTCATAATGCACATCTGCATGTCAACTAATTGTGGTCAACATTAGCTTGCATTATTGCAACAAAACACATGATACAGTGGCATAGGTTTCTTCCTTGTTGTCAGTTTATTGCTTCAGAGGACTCTTGCCTTGCTAGCAGTGATATATTTGGAGATTAAAACCAGTCCTCATTCGTTAATACGAGTTCTGTCAGACACCTGCACAACCAATTACGCTATCAAGATGAGTTTGAAAAATTGACAGAGTTGCAGTTTAATAGAGAACTTGTTCTGAACTGTTGTCTTGAGCAGTATTTTAAGTTAAGTTGTTAAAGTACTCAGAATAACATTAGAACACATATGCCCCAGACTATCTCAGTAAGGTACGCATATGGCAGAAGTGTTATTACCTTATGTGTCTGGTAAATGATGATTGCATTATCAGCTAAATTTTCCACAACATGGAAATTTTCAATTGTTGCTAAAAGAGGAGGGGGGGAAAAAAATCCATCAGTAAACAAGCATAGATATTAGGTCAATGTTATAAACAACCTATTTGCTGATAAACAGGCAAAGCTCAAGAACCAATTCCTTACTTTCCCAGTCATTACGAACATCAACATTCCAGAAGTAGTGGCAAACTTCATGCCCTGTTACCCCTTTAACAGCATGGGTTGCTTTCAAAGGATCTAAAACAATTCCATTCTCTTCCACCTCTCTTCTGTATACCTATAGCCAAATACAAAGAAATAAACGTAGAACAGAAATTTTCAAAACTGTCCAGTTTTTATTTAAAATGTCACTAGTTTTTTTTAAAAAAAAAACAACCAACATTTACCTAGAAGACTAACACATGAATAACTCACCGTGTCAGTGTTCTCTAGTAACTACCAAGGCAAACAGTCTTACATGGCAACTCACAGTAAAATACCAGTATTTTAAGAATCCCTACTCCAAAAATTATTAAGCTACCTTATTTATTACTATGCACAAGGATCCATACAAGCAGAATAGAGCAGCCAACACAGTAACTTGTTACTCTATAACATTTTCCGACATTGAATTTACATGTCATTTTGATACCAAGTTTTAAGTAGGAAAGAATGAGAAAGGAATCTGCAAAGACAAAGCTATTGCAAGAGTTACACAGGATTTTGTATGAATAAATATATTAGAAGCCACAGCTCTTGTCGTCTTCATTCCTAACTTACTATTCTCAGAGAGAATTTTTAACAGCATGACTTGCTGAGTGATAGTATTCCCAGAAAATTATAGAATCATTTACGTTGGAAAAGACCCTTAGGATCAAGTCCAATCATAAACCCAACACTGCCAAGTTAACCAGACTGAAACTATGTGTCTTCACAGCATATCATCTTGTATCAATTAAAAAAAAGACCCAAACGTTTACCTTCATTTCTCCTTCTTCTACCACTAGCTGCCAATTGGCATCTCCTCCTACATCTTGCAAGGAATATGTCATATGGTTTTGTACCATCTCTTCCACCTTTAAAGGAAAAAAAAAATTACACATTTTTAACTCATTCATGCCATCTTTTTGGGCAGAGACTATATAGTATTGGACAAATTCAAGTCAATACTTAAATCCTGTGCAGGAGCTGAATTTGGACAACAGAGCTTTCTATTAGAAGCTAACAACAAGTAGATACTTCTGGCCTTCAGAAACAAAAGTCTTGATTCAACTTCCAACTTCATTCTTTATGGGTACTTCCTATCCTTTCTTTGCACGTCTAAGCTGTCAAAACTCCCTACTTCTACCTAGAACAGTTTTATTTCACCATCTAGGAACTTACTTCAGGTATCTCCAAATATAAATTCCAATGCACTGTCAGATATTCAGTGAAGAGCATTTAAAAAGCTGAACAAAGGTGGGGGGGATGAATACAAGTGAATGCATATCAAAAATCATAATGGAAGAGCAGTGAAGGTAACAGTCATGAGCAAAGCATGCCTATTCTATTTCATGAGCATCTTTGCACAGTTGCCAGATAGAAAACAAAAAAAAGAAGAGAAATGTTTACATTCAAAAAAGTTATGAAGATACAGACTGTACTATTATAAAATACTAATTTAATTTTTTTTTAGCTAGACAGCTGTGTGCTTTTGTAGAAGGCCAAACAGTTTATTTATCATGCTAAGTAAATCTAATTTTTTTTATTCCATATAGTGTACAGGAAAATCAGTGCTGGGACAGGAAATGTTTTTTTTAGATCTATAATTTAACTGTATTTCTTCGGTTCTCCACCCCTTTCTAAACCCCACTCTCCCTCAAATAAAAATAGAATCAAAAATATAAGGTATCCACTGTTGTGTAATGTTTACAAGTACTGGAAACACTTTAGTAACTTTTTTCACCCAAAAGGTAAGTGACCACTAAAACTTGTCACCACAAATAAGTCCATGTGATTGACAACATTTTCCTGAATTACTAGAATACCTTTTTTTTTTAATAAGGAAAAGCACTACAGGCAGAAGCTAGTTAATTGACCAACACAGAGATTACTCTATGAAGTGCAATCACAAAATTAATAGCTTGAACCCATAAGTCTGCAAAAATACTTTATGCAAAAAACCTATATGCCATGCAGTCTTGAACTGAACATTAAATGGAAAGTTCTTCCCTTTAAAGGCCCCCAGAACAGCCCAATCTACTTTAAAATCTGATAGTCCTTAAAAAAAAAAAAACAAAAACAAAAAATACCACTATCTGCAAAATACCAACAGCATTTTAAGTCCACAACCTCCCATTCAACTGGCAGAGACAAATCAATGCTTTTCTCGAGGCACACTGAAGAACCAGATCCCATCAGAATACGTTACACTTCTCAATCTTAAAACAAGCCTGCAAGTTTCTACCTGAGCTTCTACTGATTTTAATACAATTACAAAATTCCCTTTGTATAAATGAAGTCTAGAAAAAAGTCACATTTATTCAGAATCAAGATACTAGGTTGCCTTCCCAACAGCCAAGTCCTCAGCTTGGGGATAGAGGACAATTTCATATTAATAAGGTCCAGAGGAGGTTGCCTCCAAAAGAAGGTGTTCTGCTTTTCTCTTCATGCTCTCTGTTGTCTCTCATCATCTTGTTCAGTAGCAATGATGCTCCAGAGCAAGTGAATTGACTTGTTATCTGGCAAAAATTTCTTCTAAGGAATTACTGGGGGGGAGGGGTATGTGGGGAGAGTAGTTTCCTATAAATTAAGAAAACCCTCCTTTCTGCAGCAAGTCCATTAACTTGAAACTGCACTCAAAGGCACTCAGAATTAATTCTACCTAGCATAATCTGTGCAGCAGCTGAAAAGAGCACTTTGACTCCAGTCATTTGATTCTGATCCTTAACCTCAATTTGTGTCACTGTGGTAAGCAGCTGGTCTATCTCAGGCTTGCTTTTAAATGGATAGTTTTTCAGCCACGCTAGTGCTCTGATACTCACATTTATGATACAAATGCACAAACATGATTAGAAGCTTAAAAGAGGTGAAAATGAGGAGGCCCACATATTTTAGCAATTATCAGTTTCCCTTATATTCAACTGCCCATGTAGTCATTGCCTGACAGACAACAAGTTCCCATCTTTGGAATCAAACTTGCTTTCTATTACTTGATTCCACCCCCCCAACAAAAACAAACTTGAAAAAAATGACTTGACTACTGGAGTACCCAAATATGATCCTATTGGTGTTGTGCAATATAATCTGCATACTTTTTCCCTTGCAGTAAATTCAGATTTCAGAAATTAACTGACTGCAAGAGGTCAAGGCCACTGTTGGTATTTCAGTCCAATAAGCAAGTCCTTAAGTGTTAGGGTCCTGCTCGTACAGCTGATAGGAAGGTCTGCAGGTGGTACAATTCCAGGCTCTGTTAATCAAAACAAAATCCATTCCTTCTATTTGAAAAAGCAGGTTGTGTGCAGTTACTAATTTAAAAAAAAACAACTCCAGAAGGGCAGATCCCAGGAAGAAGGTCCATGTTCACAGTCACATACAGACCACAGCATTTTGCTGTTTGTCAACAAACTTTATGACCACGCAGTAATAAAACTAGTAAAAATGGTAATAGAGGTAAAAAATGGTAATAGTGAAGCTTAACATTTAGTATCTTAATGTCATTACAAACGTTAAATACTAAAACCAAGCCTTTGCTTAAAAAGCAAGAAAACCTATTCAATTTGCAGCAAATATCTCCAGCCCACACAAAACAGGTGTTTTTCTATTTTTATGATAATCAGAAATGCAAAATTTTCAGCATTTTTATTAAAACTACTGAATTAAATCCAACAGTTTCACAAGATTTGGGCCTCTGCACAAGTGATACGCATGCAAGCTGAGTGTAAAAAGACAACCATTTAGTACAGGAATAGAGAACTCCTTTGTTTGTCTCAACGTACTAATTTAAAGCAAGCAGTGACTTATGTAACAAAAAAACCCAGGTTATAGAGAAGAGGATGAAAATACAGCAAAGATATGCAACCCCCACTCTACATATTAATACAGTACCTGGGCGCTGAATCTGTGAACATCATCAGAGGCACTGACTAGATCAATGGAAGACATGGAGGAAGAGCGACTATAGGGCTACCAGAGACAGACAAAGAAAAAACCAAGTAATCAGAACAAAGGCACAACAGAGCATTCAGTACCAACTTGCAAGCACAAGATAATGAAGAAAAGGAAAACAAAAGCACCATAAGCAGCAAGCACAGCAGCGAATGCTGATTTCATGCACCTATTATGTATTATGCTCCAAATGTAGCCCTGAGAGGAGCATAGTGTTTCTAGTCAACTGATCCCAATACAAATGGCTGGATTATTATTTAATAAAATCAATTAAATTAATTTTGGTGAAGTTATCTTAAGAACATTGAGGTCAGCAAGTTGGAATTTTTTCTTTACTATCGAACTGACAAGCTTGATACGAGTCAAGAGTATTCTAAATAGACACTTAAATCAGTATTTTTTGAACCAAGATAAAAAACAGTCCTTCTCCAGTTCCAGCTACTTCATTTGAAAATTAGTAAACTGTTGAAAGTTACTAGAAACACCTAAAAAAAAAAATCTCACCTACCCATACAAAATACATAGAAATATCATAGGTAAGCCTGTTACTCAGAGGAGATCATGAGAAATATCTTACCTTTTGGACAAATCGATGAGTCCCCACAGCAGAATATGCATCTCCAGAAGGCAGCGATGTTGGCCAGTGTAATCTGACCTTTTCACTTTGGGACTGCAACAAAATAGGTTTAATTATTAGTAGTCAGCTGCTACTGGGTGGGCTATGAAACAGAGTGAGTCATCCTCAATCTACATAGTGGCTATAACAACTAATGCTATCCATGACAGGCATGAAGCTGTCATCCTGCTGGAATTCTCAGTTAGTGAATGGGCCTGAAGACTGAGTTTGTCTATACTTCAAGATGTATTTCTGAGTTAAGGAAACTAGATCAGAAGCATTAAGGACCCACGTAGTAGCACAGTAGTCACTCAGAACTTCTACTCTCCGCTAAGACACCTCAACATAGGTAAACTCTGTTGGGTACTATATGCCCACTAGAAAGTCTTTTAATTCATAAGCCACTCTATTCATAAGCCTGAACAGCTTTAAGACAAAGGATGCACCACTTTATTGCCTCTCATTTTATGCACTGCTATATGTTCTCATATTCTATATATTTTCTCACATGCATCTTATCCCTTTTTGATCCTTGTCACTGCAGTCCAGGCAAGAAATGAGTTAGAGAATTAGCCATAGCCTACAGAATTTTTAAATAAAAATAAATACCAACAGAACTACATCTTTCTTATTTAACAGACCGCTAGAGTCAAAAGAAACTTCAGAGCAATAATTGGATTTTGAGAGATAGCTGCAGTGTTTGAAATTCTTATTTGCACAGGGCACCAGTTACATACAAAGGTAAGTTTTATATGGGAATTTAGGAATTAGAAACTAGAGACATTCAATTGGCTTAACACTTATACTACCATTTTCTACGTAAGCTGTGAAGTCACTTTCTCAAAATTAGAGTTAAGGAACAATATTTAACTGTAAAAATATTAAATTAATTCCCCTTGTCAGTGTCAGAATAAAATATCTAGGTCTTCAGGAGGTGCATCCCAGGACTGAGTTTAAGTCACAGAAGTCTCTTATGAAAGGCCCATCATTAAGACATTTTTCAAGTATTTTTTTTTTACCTGTTCTTCCATTTTATCCTGTCTATCGAGAGCGGCTTCAACAGCATCAAAGAATTCTTCTTCATTAATCAGACTATTAGGACCCTCCTAGAGCATAAGAAACAAAACTAGTTCAAAATTTTGGAGTCATGAGAGTTCCAATTCAGTTTAATTTTAGAAATACATATTTATATAGGATGCATACAACTGAATCAGATTTCTTCTATAGACTTCAAATATTTTCACCAATATTCTTAGACTACAATTCCTCTGAAAACCCTACTTACTAAAAGAAGTTACTCCCTCTAACTACAATTTTGGGATAGTTGTCTAAAGAAGAAAAACAAACAGGAAGCTGAGTAACAGTGTCAATATGCTTTGACATTGGTTTAGGTTTTAATTAACATATATATTTTCTTTAAAAATGTTTACAGTGTGTCAGTAAAGTACACATAGTAACATAATTGTGTAGTTAGACTCCTTCCAAGTATTCCAGTGCTTTAGGGTGCATTTCAGACGTGCTCAAAATGTAACAAGACAAAATTCTGGGGATCTCTATTGAAAATTTTTGGAAAGAACAGTTTATCAATGAACAGCAGGTAGAATTGAGTCAACTATTGAGAACTCCAGTCAAATAAAAATGGTGATTTTAGAAAATCAGGTTTACTGCTTTTACTGTATTGTAAAAAAAAAAAAAAAGCTGGTCCAGCAAATTTCAAAAGAAAAAACCAAAACAAAACAGGGATACCTGGGAGAAGAAGCTGGGTTCATAATCAGGCAGATGAAGTCCAACTTCCTACCCATCTTTTTCTTTTACAGTGCCTCAGTCACAATAGAGAATCTAAGGTCAAGTATTTTTTAAATATCCCAACGTATTAGTACTATTTCTCAGGCTATGATTTGTAAGTAGAAACATGTTTGATTAATGTACATAAAGGGTCAAGTTCCTAAAAACTATGCAAATTGCATTGTAGGTGCACTAGCTTACATTAATCTTCAGAAGGTGGTTTAAGAGTCTTGGAATTTGACTAAATAGCTCATTGAGGAGGAAGCTGCTGAAATATGCGATTTAACTGATGAAAGGAACCTAAAATCACTGAATTTGTCAACACGAAATTTCAAGTGGTAGTGACAAGTTAAAAATCAATTCAAGTTAATCTTCAGATTCTAGGACTGCCTCTGCAGTCAGGGTTTTCATATTTGCTTTTCATATTTGCTTTACATATCTATACAGCTGAACCATTAAAAAAGGAAAGTACAAAACTATTGCATATAGGCAGTATCAAGAGCACAAGAAAAAGAAAAGTCAGCAGAAGTATCTGTAAGCAAAATGCTTCAGACAAAAGCATAACATGGAAGCCTGAGGTAAAGACAGGCTTCCATTTTCAAATGAATTAAAGACTGAAATTCTTCATACAGTTTCAGTTTCCATGAAAAGTGGCATGAAAACACTTGCACAAGCCAAGCACCTTGACTTACACACTCCTTTCCCTGCTTTGAGAAACAATCAAATTTTTAGAAGTTATAGTGTTTTTAAAAATTTCAAAAGCAAAATTTGTACCTCATAGTCCGGCCCCCCAAAGTGGGACTTCTTCTTCAGTTCTGTCACAGCATTTTTGTATGCTTCTTCAATTCTTCTCCTTTTCTCTGTCTCCTGTAAAATTACATGATCATTTGATGTGGTGAGAACGAGTTGACTGATAATAGTCAACAAGTCAATAAATGGAATGACCAGTATGATTTTTTTCCACGTAACAATTACAAAGCTGCTGATTTTCAGAATTTATTTGCATGGATGCATTATATGTGTCCATATACACACATATGTAATACAAAGCCTGGGGAGCTAGCTACCTTGAGGATACCTTCTTTAAGTCATGTGGAAGTAACTAGATCAGCATGCAAAAACTGTTACCTAGTTCAAGCATAGCTATTCATGGTTGACTGAGGGTCAGATTTTGTACCTGTCAGTTAATATAAACCTCCTTGACACAGTGGCAGTGTTAACAAAGGGTGAAAAGTAAGACTGGTAAAAAGCTAACTTGTTGATCATGGTGAGATACCAATGAGTCACAGCATTTAAGTTTGTATCTATAATTAGCTGGCATAGGATCAATGTGAATCATTTTGTGAATCCCATGCAGAGACTAGCAACTCAACATCATTCCCCCATAATAGGTGTGTGACTATACTAGAGCCACTGATGATGTCTATATTATTGTGTATTTTGAATAAAAAGTAGTAATGCCAGAATCAAATTAAGTTTAACATTTCCTCTGCAAATTCTACCTACTGCTAGATATTTTCAGTGAAAAGCTAAAAAAAAATTCTGAAATTCTTGTAGAATTGAGCTTTAATACTCAAGATGCTTCTCTGTCCCCTTTCAGAATCACTTCAAGTGGAAGAAATTTAAGTTTTATGGTGACAACTGGACAGAAGACACTACTTCTTGCAGATATGAGTACTCAGCAAACCAATTTGAACTTCAAAGATTC
This sequence comes from Tringa tobata, assembly GCA_033628505.1. NCBI lineage: Eukaryota > Metazoa > Chordata > Aves > Charadriiformes > Scolopacidae > Tringa > Tringa tobata. Next base: position 1,573,541 of record JAHREE010000430.1, read on the forward strand.
AGTGGCAGAACCTTAAGCAATACTGAAAAACTCACTTTACCAACTGGGAATTTAGTGGTAATATTCACTCTGGAACAAATTTTACAGTTTCTGAAGAAAAGTTTGAAAAGTAAACCAACAGTTCTGATGGAAAAAAAAGAAAGTAGCATAGTTATCCACAGGAAAATTCTTAGTAAAAAAGAATGGAGACAGTATTCTTTTTATGTGTGAACGTAACCTTTTCCCTTCCGAAACTTTCATGAAGAGGAAATAACTGCTAACACGTTTCACAAAATTTGCACATTTATCTTTTTTGAAAGTAACTGAAGAGTCCTGAAGATGTACAAAGCATGACTTGAGTATAAGTCAGAGAGAATCCACAGACGTTTTACCAGAACACTTGGAATGCAAAACAAAAAACAAACAAAAAAAACCCAAACCAAAACCACAACTCCTCCTGCTGCTCACCCCACATTCCCACACTTTCTGTACTTCAATTTGCAAGTCAGTGATAATTCACATATGTCAAAACACAACTCTACAAATCTGCCAGCTTCTCTTGGCAACAACTTTAAATAAGGCAAAAATTGGGAAATTGTTTGACTGCACAGAAGAAAAATTACTGGTGTATTAAAACTCTGTAAAATTTAAGGAGACATTTAAGTTACAATTTTCAAAGGTTAACAAAATAAGCTACCTAAACATGCTAATTTTACTGTAAAATTTCATGTTCAGACGATAGATTTGCTTGTTAATAGCAATGAATAAGATCAAAGGAAACAAGACTACAAAAAAAGTTGTAGCCAAGACAACAAGAAAAGTATCCTCACAAAGATTTTGTTGCAAATACAACAACGGACCAAATACTAGATACCAAAGTCATTTCCTTGTTTATACATGTTAAGAAAAGTTTATTTTAAAATACATTCAAGAGGCTTACACTGAAAAACATAATGCACTGGAAAAATAAGAAGTCAAGCTCAAGATCTTAACAGCTAAGAGTAAAAGCTCAAAAGCAAAGCTTTCACTACAATTACCTTTAGATAACATTACATGCTTTTGTATTAATTTTATTCTGGCCATCTGACTGTTCTGGTAACAGAAAGAAAACTACATACAGAATGCTGAAATTAAAGTTGTTAAGTGCGTTATTTTAGCAGCCTCCTTAAAAATTAAAATATGTTTTAATCATAATTTCCTGTTTTCAACGGTTTATAAGTAGTTTCCAACCTTCAGAATGTAACTTAAACCCCCTTCTTTTATTTTAAAATTAAATGGTGTTATAGAGATACTCACTTCATAACACGTAACATAACATCTCTAGACAAACTGTGGTCACCTCCAGATTCAACATATTCTACTGAACTTGAGCTTTTTAAAATATGAGACATCTTCTAGGACAGGTATTTTGAAAGGTGTTTTTTTCCAGTTCAGCAGACATAAATCTTTAGGCTAAGCTAGCCCTCTACAAGATGGAGGCTGTATAATTTTTGTGCAGCGGGACTCCCACTGATCACCGTTGCGTGTTGCTGTTAAGTAAAAGACAGTTCAGAAGCTAGTGGAGTGAGGAGGCTGGAGAGGAAAGGAGAGCGAGCTGGATTACAGTGGCACTTACACTACTTGTAAAATGCTCGCTGCTTTTAGCTGCTGATGGAGACCCTATACTTCCTGTGACAAACCTGCACAGCAAAGAGCCAGCAGCATGAATCTGCTGATAGGCAAAGGACAAACCTGATGCTGCCCTTTCCAGCTCTGCTAGATGGTCTTTTACAGGCACTGGACAGACTTAAAAGAGCTCTAAGCAACTCCAAGCTAGAACAAACACAAACAGCTGCCCAACTTTGTGTAATTTTCCCCTCTAGTCTCTCTTAGAGAAGGTACTCTGAACTTCATCATCTCACAGTATTTACATCTTTTGCAAGGCAGTTTACACTTCTATCAAAAAAAACAAACCAGAAATACAAAGATCAACACCATTCTCCTCCCACATGTATTTATCAGATGACAGAGTAATGTTTTTTGATCAGGCCCACAGTTATACAACAAACTCTTATAAAACCACGGTTAACAACTAAAAGACAGCAGCTGACTATATTCAGACTTCTGCTAACACTATTCCACTTCAGGTGTAGAGCTGCTTTGGTTTTCCTTTTATTTTGCTCTTTAAGTGTGTAGGTGTCAAGGTGTTGGTCACAAGGGATTCCAAGGGTGGTCTCTGTGGGAGAAGGCCAGGGGCTGCCCTGAGTCAGACACAGGTGGTTCTAGCCAGCTCTGAAATAGACAGTGCAGGACACAGCTGAGCCCATCCACCATGTGCATGGCACCTCTCTAAAAACACACTTAAGAGCAAAAAACACCTCTGGGAGAGAGAAAGCAGGAACAAACAGTAAGAAAGAACAGAGGAGCTCTTCAGAATAGTCTATAGTGGAGGAATGAAAAACAATAGACAGATACTGGAGTAAGATTCACTCCAGCTAGATAAAAGCTTTTTCACTATAACACCTGAGCAGCAGAACAGGCTTCCAAGAAAAGGTGTGCAGTTTCCAGCCTCAGAGACTTGAAACTAGACCCGATACAGCCCTGAGCAACCCTGTCTGATCTCAAACTATCCTTCCTTTAAGCAGGAGGCTGGAGAGAGAGACTTCTTGAGGTCCCTAGTCCAACCAATAATTACTCTATGATCCTATGAACAAGCTCCGGGTCTTGAATCGACTGTAATTCCTCCAACTACTTCGATGAAGTAGTAACAAATTAAGAGTTGACAGAAATTGCAATACAGTTAGACAGGGCCAGATCTTTGACATACAAAGATGAACCATAAGGCAGGGTCAATGACTCAAACATGGATGTATTTTGTCTGAATGCTTTCATTCTTTGAGTTGTATATCCTAAAACATATGGAATAAGAGCTGAAGTGTAATATACACTACATGGAAACACGCTAAATGAAAAACATGAGACAACAACAGCTAGAGGACTGCACAGGACACCAGCCAGTGATGCCAGGATTCTAGAAATCAAAGTCTGAAATACAACCAAACCCTGCCTCCAGCATATCTCATGAGACAAGACACTGCTCCTTTCAAGTTGCCATAGTGGTTGAGTAGGCTTAGCACGAACTGCCATTAGAATAACAGATGTTCCAATACCCCACACCTAAAACATCTAACCAATTAGTATAAAACAACACTTTAGTCTCTTCATTCTCCTAACAAAAAGTGAAATAATTTTATTCTAAAGAGACACTTAAAGTAGAACTGATTGTTCTCCTCAGTATTGTCACCATCTCTTATCACTATTAAAACATTTCATAGATTTGCACATCATTTTGCAAGCATGGATAATTATGCTGCTTTTAGAAGGCTGCAAGCAATACGCTTATTACCTTGGAATACTGTCAAGTTCTCCATTGACACAAAAAAATCTAGGAATACTATCTGAACAAGGGCTGGGAAAAGAAAGAGTATGATGAATAACACTATATCACTAGCCAGGATGAGGGTTTAATATTTTATGGGAGTAATAATGAAAGCACCTACAATTAATAAATGCCACACATAAAAATAAAAGCAATACCTGGAATAAAAAAGTTAACAACAGCTCGTTTGAGTTTCAATTTCAAGCTAAAGAAACTTTCTCTTTTTTGAACAAGAGCAAAAGGAAAATGATCTTACCTTATCTAGCCTTTTTTGCCAGCTTTCTTCACGTTTTACCATGAGTTCAATACAATGAGAGAGTGTAGCAAGGATTCCAGCAGTAGTTGCCTTGAAAGTTATAGCTTCTCCTTTAAAGTCTATGCCATTAATTCCTTTGGGTGTCTCATGCGGAAACACTAAAAACAAACATGAATCGCTCACTGGTATCTGCCTTTAACTCAAACAAGCATTTTACATGTACGCTTTATAGTACAACTGAAGAAAACAGACTGGCTAGAAAGTTAATATAAAAATACAAATCAGAAGTGCTAATAATTCTCAGCTATCCAGAGGATAAGGAAAGAGATTCAAATGGAGGAACACATCCCCTTCAGCTTCATCTTGCTGTGCTGTATTTCAAGTCTGCTTGCAATGCTGTATTACTCGGCACTCTGCAAATCATGTGGGTGGAGGGAGTGGTAATACTTCGTAACAATAGCAGTTTGACAGCTTGAAGTGGGGCCTAATTAACACAAAGCAACCTTAAAACTTATCTGATACAGCACTAAGAAAGGAACAATTTCAATACGCAATAAAACTCAAAACGTAACATTCAAGGTTGCTTTAAGCAGGTAATTACAGATTTAAAAGCCTCAAAGCAAAAAGGTATGATATAAAAGTATCAAATCTGTTGAATTATCCAAGTACTGTGGGTTTTGCAGTTCCAACAACTACTTCATGCTGTCAACGAAGCCATCTGTTGCTAAGGTTATTTAAACAAGTCACTTAAAACGTGTGACAAAAAAAGTACCTATTATATGTCAAACTCGTATGTAGGTTGACATAATAACAAATCAAACACTACACATTAATGTCAGAAAATATTAGAAAGCAGAAGTAACACCCATATTGAAGCTGACTGAGCCCAGCAAATTAAAGTAACTCCTGTTATGCCATGGGGCAAGTAAATTACATCACCTAGCTGGATATCACTTTTTCCCCTTGTCACTTTGTCAACATGCCACTGTTACGGTTCAAAAAGTAAAAATAAATATTTGTATAAGTTTATTCAATATCTGTCTGCAAGGGCAAAGCAAAGCTTTCAGGCCGTTTAGTTCTTGTTAGGAAGAGAAATGCAACTGCTGTTCTCTAATGGTAGAGCACAGTATCTACACTTTGGGAACAGAAAGCAATGATCACATGATCTTAAGCAATGGTTTAAGTCTCTAGAGGTTTCATACGCCCTCCTTTCAGAAGGAATCAAACTCTTTTTCAAACAGATGATTACAGACTACACACTACTTCAAATACCTCAATAAGCACATATTCTATGGTAAAATACAGCTTATTTTTTGTTTCATGTTAATCAAGAATACTCCCGAAAAGGTAAAGATGATGGGAGCTGGAGAAAAAAGGAAAGTAAGAGAAAGAGAAATCTGTTTCAGAAACAATAATGAGCAGAGCAGCTCTCCCTCCCTCTAACAGCTGCAGAGGGAACACGGAGGAGGCTGCAATTGAAAGTGGTAGAAGCTGGCAGGAAAGCGATGCAGTGGATTCACTGCGAATAATGAAAATTACACAACAAGAGCTTCACCCATAAAAATTCACGACTGAAAGACAGAGTTTATACTAATAATTTGTCCTGTTGGTGCAGACTTGTGTTCATGTACAGGCTTACCAGCACAGCTGTAATGCTCATAGATGTGATTTTTCTCTCTTAATTATGCAACATGCTAGACATGCTGAAGAAACTACTGCTGGCTGCAATACTATATAATTTCAGAAATTGCTACAGTAGTTTGTAAGGGAGATGCAGCAATGCAGCTTCATTTCCTGGAAAAAGACAGCTTTTGCTCCTGGATAAATTTAGGACTCAGCTACAGCTCATTAATACTTCCATACAGTTTCAGTCATCGTATATTCTAAGTCACAACTTAATGACTAGTCTTATAGTAGCAGTGAAACATGCAGAGCTTGCACTTTTAAAGTCAGTGTCTGTAGTTCCCTTCAGCCATGATAATTGTGGGAAAAACAAACTTGTTGCAGAAAAACGCAAAGCTGGTTTCTTTGAAGAGATGGTCACTCAAGAGATTGCTTATGATGGATGGGAGTATTTTGATTCATTCCTACTCACCGGAGACATCTATCTTCCTAGATCATGTCAGAAGAGGACCTCAAACCTCATCCCAGTAACAGCTGAACTTCAGCACATTCGAAATATTTATCAGGAGATTTTCTATTTGGAGAGCCTGAATATCTCTCCTATTTCTTTCTTCAGGCTTTTTTTCATGTCAGCTACATGAATGAGTATGAGATCTATGTGGTTCAAGATAAACGCTAATAGGAAACTGTTCTTATCATTGCAACTGGTCCTCTAGCTTTGTGATCAAACTGCATGCAGACATCTCAGAAAAGCAGCACGATTATTTTTCCCCTACTTTAACTTCAGTTTCAGCATCTTCCAAATGTTTCCTTTTCAATTGTCCTGCCTTTTAAGCATTTTACTTCTGATTTGTTTTCTCTTGCCTTTCATATAAAAGATTCCTCATACTATGCTTTAGCCTTCAACACTATTTTAGCCCTTCTCTCCTACTCGTCTACATCTGTTAGGATAGGTCAGTCTTCCCTTCTTGTTCCTAAGATTCTCCTTATAACACTTTCCCAGATGTTCTAAACATCACATTTGATCAAATCTGTTTTTCCAGTGAAACAGAAAATTATTTTAAAGACAGTAAGGAGAAAGAAGTTCCTTTATCTTTTCCATTTTATGCCACCATAACATCTTATGTCACTAAACTAAGTGAAAAAGAAATGTTCTAGTCCATGCTGCCTGGAGAAGAGAAGGCTCCAGGGAGACCTTATAGTGGCTTTCAATATCTAAAGGGAGACTATAGGAGAGCCAGAGACTGACACTGTCAGGAAAAGTAGTGAAAGGACAAGGGGCAACAGTTTTAAATTGGAAGAGAGGAGATTTACATTAGATACTAGAAAAAAATTTCTTTACTGTGAGGGTGGTGAGACACTGGAAGAGGTTGCCCAGGGAAGTTGTGGATGCCCCATCCCTGGAGGTGTTTAAGGCCAGGCTGGATGGGGCTTTGAGCAACCTGCTCTAGTGGGAGGTGTCCCTGCCCATGGCAGGGGGGTTGGAACTCAGTGATCTTTAAGGTCCCTTCCAACCCAAACCATTCTATGATTCTATGACCTATTTATTGATACCTACTGGTGTTGATCTTTTGTGGATAGCAGTAGGGTCAATATGATTAGTATTCCTTTAAGAACAACCCCATTATTTCAGCAATATGTTGATGAATACTATTCCTCCACTCAAAGTACAAAAATACAGCATAAATCCCACTGTGATTTACATCAAATTTCTCATATTCAGACTCTGTAACATTTCCATCTTTATAGTTTCAGTACAAAAACACCTTCCATCTTCAAAGAGGTTCCTTAAGTAGGTTTCACCTGCTCTTCCTATTCTTACATAATTTAAATCTAAATACACATTTTCCTGAGCAGATGGATGGGAACATGTGCTGATTGAGATTCTACATTCTTAAAATATAAGATCCCAATGGGTAAATATTCATCAGCTGGACTCTCCCTTGGTGCTTTACACAAATGATTGCTGCTTCAGCTACCAGATTTTTTTTATTGGAAAGTGACCAATAAGTGTAAATACCTTCATAGTACTGTTCCTAGCTCTTCAAAGTCCTGGAGGATACAGAAAAAAAGTCTCCCTTTCTAAAATCTCTTATTCAGAGTAGTACATAAATCTATATAGTCATGTTAACTTTTGCCTCCCACCCAGAAAATGTGCAGAAGGGAATAAATTTCAAAAGAATGGGAATATGGTCCTTTAAGACAGTCTTAAATCTAATGATTTGAGCATTAGACTGGTGCACTAGTGGTTTGAACTGCTGGCTCAAACACTCCTCCTTGTCATAGTAGGCTAATACGATGTTGAACCCGTGCTTCTCGCTTCCTTGAGCACTGACTGCAGAACAGGCCCAGAATAAACAAGCAACCACATCTCAGCCAGTTAAGATTGTTCCAGTCCTTCTAGGACTGGACGGAGACTTCAAGAAGGAAACCTGAAATTTGTGAAACCAAAGAATCCTAACAGCTGCTCTGACGCTAAGCTATAGAAAAGGGTGAAGTTAAAGATAAATCAAAAAGATTACCAGTTAGTCTGAGTAGTTCTCTGCCCAATACATGGGCATGGCTGTCTTAATTGGAGACATTTACTTCCCACACTGCATCACTTATGACTTATCATTCCACTTTAAGGCAGAGACTCCAATTTTTCATTTCTAATCAACCTTTGCAGCACTCAGCTACTAAATATTTGATGGATTTAGCCCTTAGAAATCAAACTGAAGCACAGAAAAACTAAAATGGAAATAAAGCTTTTCATAGAAATAATTGATGAAAAGTAAATTTAATGTAAGCAGGAATTATAACAACTGGAATTAGAAGTTCTGCAAAAGCAAGGGGTCACAGAAATTATCTTCTGTAGTGAGCTATAGTGAGTTTATACTATAATACATAGTAACTTCCCAAAGACTTGATAGAGAACCTTTTACAAGAGGAATATGGATATGACTTCAAATTCTTGATATATAGGTGACGAGAAAACCATTAAGTCACTTTGCATTTAAATAGTCTAAGATGATCAGATGTACTAAAAATATAAACTTTGCTAATGACATTCCCCATATAATATGTGTATATATAGCAGATACACCAGAAGAATGTAGGTATGAAGAAATGTTCTAAAGGTAAATTAAGCTCAAACTCCTACGTGATCTTACAAAAATTAAGTTTGACAAAGACATCTCTTTCAAAGTGAATCATACAGTAAAATTAAATTCTCACTTAAAATTCATTTAAAGAAGGCTTTTTCAGTTTTCTGAAATTTGTTCTGACTTAATGGTCCTCAAAGAAAATGTACACTTTTACATATACAGTAGTGCTTGGGGAACTGTGCACTTACTTCCAGGTGAGCATGGCAAGTTTGCTTATCTTTGGTGATGAGAGGCAAAAAAGATTTATCCAAAACGTCAGAGTTATACGATAGTTAACCACTGAAATCAGCATTACAATTGATGCTCAGTAGAGTAAGCACTTTACATAATTGAAAAAAAATCTACTCATGATGAATTCTGGAAATATGCTGAAAGCTCCTTCCGTTTGCTTTCCTCTTTCTTTGTAACAGCTTTGGCTATACGCTAGAAAGAGCACTTAAATACAGCAAGGAAAGATGTAACACAGTGACAATAGCCAGTTAAAAAGAAAACAGAACACACAGAAAAGGCTTATTTTGCCCATATATTTTCCAGATTATTGATAGAAGTGTTTACATATTAAAAAGCACTTTTGGTGATTCTTTCAGATTTGAAACTGGAGGCAGCACAACTTCAAAGTTTTGTAATTCAAAGTCTAAGAAATACTTTAGGACACATTGAATTGTCAGCATCTAGAGAATGTAAGCACTAAAATATTTCAGTGAGGAAACAAGAGAAAGTCTAAGAAGAATGCAAATAGATTTTAAATGTATACACAACTTCTGCCAGGCCAGAAGTAACAGACTTCTGGACCAGCAAGACCTGCACAAGTTCTTCACATTTACTGCATGGATGCTGTGAGAACAATAACTCAATCATTTAAGGTAAGAATAAAAATCAGAATTCTGTTCATCGTAACAATGGAAAACACAGTAAAAAAAAATGCTAAAATTATGGGTGAGAATTAGTAACAGTGTTGACTTAATGATCATATAGCCACAGAATGAAAAAAAAACCACTCGGACATACCTAACTGGAACCGCACACCAAATAAATACCTAATAAAGCAGGTGACACAAGAAAAACTGCAATTGCATGTTACAAATCTCTGTTTGTAGTATCTCAATGATGCAGCTGTTTCAACAGAATTTTGCAGTGAAAATGGCCTTGGAAACAGAATAGGAAATTCCAGCTTCACACGCTTGCATTAATATTTGTGTGAATTAAGAATAACTCAGAGAATCATGAAACGCAGCTTACGAATTATAACATGAATAGGACCTTCCTGTCACATACATTAATGTAACTATTACTGCCATTTTCTGCTTACAAAAAAGCATAAATAGCCACCTTGTTTCAGGCTTATCATCATACCATTCATCTGAATTTTCAGTGAAAAAATTGGAACACTTACATTTTTCCTTACTGCTGTTATTATGTAAAAAATCCCCATCTGAACGCATTGTAGGAAAATCATCTTCATCGTCTTCTACCACTAAATTGAAGAGAAAGTGTGTTATGGGACTGAGAAAGCATTTCCAATTCTTTAACATGCAAGAAAGAATTAAAAGCATCTTCACAGCTAGGCAGTATTTAAGTTGTCTTTCCTATAACAACCGTGAACCACCCTTTTTTTTTTTTGACCCAAGACCACTATCAACATTACTGTGAGAAACCATCAAGAGACAAACACTTGCTCAGTGTTGAAAGTCTAGCACTTGATTCTATGGAAATAACAACAGTATTTTGGTGTTACAACTGAATAAACAGGGAGCCATGACTCAACAACTATCTACTCTTCTACATTATGAAGTTTGCAAAGAAGTGGAATTGTATTTATCTACTGTTTTCTTACTACCAAAACTTTCAAGCTGCTAGGTCAAACACAGGGATGAATGTAAATGCCTCAGGAGAGAACATGGATATGACAACAAGCTGTGCTCTGAGAGGAGCAATTCAGAGATACACAGACATTCACACCCGAGCCTACTAGGGCCTCAAATGTGCACTCAGTGCTGTAGGTCCAGCCAATGCATTTCAGGAGCATTCATTACGGCAGCACCTTCACCCTTCACCTTTTTTAAAGAATGTATTTTTTCTATCAAAAGTAATACCCTATTGGATTTCCAAAATAAAATGTAAGAGATACAGCAATAAACTAACTTGAATTTATCTTATGAGGGTAAACAATCATTGCTCTGTAACATCAAATGCTTAAAATGGCATTTATTTTGTACTGTTGATAGCTACGGGTAAATATTGAGTTAACCAGGGTTTTATGGAAATCCAACTTCTGAAGTGAAAGTAGTTAATACTGTGTATGCAGCAATACCTATGACCAATCCCTACACTAAAGAGTAAATTTAAGATACATATTTTATTTATATGGCATCAAACTCTGTAGCAACTATTTCAAGGGTTATTACTGTGCAAAAAAGCTAAATTCTATTGAGATAAGAGTTTTCAGTTATAGTTACCTTTATCCCTCTGGAGTTCATCTTTGGAAACTGCATCTGCACAGGCATCAAAGTATTTCTGTAAAGTATCAACTTGTCTACATAAGATGTCTCTAAAAGTTTCCATTTCTGCAAGCTTCTCGCGTAAGCTATGGCCCTTCTGAAAATACAAGAGAAAAAAAGCCTGAAATGCATCTAGATACTCAGCAATAGTTCAATGCATAAATAAAAAAAAGAAAAAAGATTTCTGCAGCTATGAAGATCAACTTCAAGTACACTAAGGTCATTTTAGATATCAGCAGCTATGAAATACTGTGAACATTAGAAGAACGTAAGAAACTGTATACAAGAGTTCCTTACTCATTTTGTCCTCTAGTCTCAATCTTTTGTCTTGACTGCATCTGCTACATAAAAGCAGTCAAACAAAAGCTTATTAAAAATGTGATCTTGCATGCTACCGACTTTATGCCTATTTGCCTGAAAAGAGTCAGCTCCAGTTTAAGATCTTTGTTGTAACCTTTACTCCCCTTTTCCTGTGTTGCTCCTCTTCTGCTCTCCCAGAAGTACAGCCCACCCAAGTTCATATGTTAAATATTTATCCACATGAGACAAGGATTTGTCAATCAGTATTAATCAAATTTATTGATTAAATCACAGAATGAGTATTCCTTTCATTTAGACGCCCTGATATTCTGAGGATTAAATTGGGAAAGGATAATAAATGCTCCCAAAGGACTGATTTTTCTTGCTATTGGAAGATGACACCAGTTTAAAAGGGACAACTGCACAGAGGCATGAGAGAGCTTCCTATACGATCTGTTCATCATCCTATGATAAATTACTGACAGTAAATGCAGTATTTTGTATTTTTTCTATTATAGTGTGAATGAATCTTCACATAAATCATTTCTTTTCCAGTTGCACGTGTTATTTACACACCAATACTAAGACGACTTTATTCACTAACCTTGAATGAAGAGGTGGATGTTGCAGAGTATCCACTTGCTCCAGAAACAAGAGACACCATAGAGCCATGGCGCCGTAAACTTGACTCCGATCCATAGCCAGATTCAGTCTGAAAAACAAATCACATGCAAAACTAGAGTGTTGAGGCTTTATATTAAAAAGAAATAGAGAAAGCAATAATGTAATTTCCTCTGAAACCAGTCCATTTGTTTCTTTTCAGGAAGCAGCAAGGGCTTAACTCAAATTGTGCCTGCATATTTAAGATGTTGATGCAGCATCTGTAGTTACCATCAATCTATGTTTTAGTTATCATAATGTTCTGTAAAAAAAAATAAAAATAGTTACCTACAATCTATTATGTGCCCCCAAAAGAACAGGGCAACATATATTTAAGAGTTCAGAAAAAAGGGACAATGATCCACTATTTTGGTTTTCATAATCCCTACCAAGCAACTTTTGCACAGTATTCAACAAGCTATACCTGCAGTACTCTACAATTAATCAGAAGATTAACATGGTTCAGTTTGAAGACAATCAGCCTCTGCCAATCCTTCCAATGACTCATATAGTGCCATTTTATTTTTAAAAGCAAACAAAATAGAGATCATAGAAAACAAGACAATTACTGTTATCAAGTTGTTTGGGTTGGTTTTTTTCTTTGGGTTTTTTTGTTGCATTTTTTTGTTTGTTTTCCCCTCTTGTTCCAGGCTTCTTCAGCAAAATTCTTTATAAAAGACTGAAATTATTTTTTACAGAAAACAAAAGTCTACCCAAACCAAGGTGAGATACTAAAAGCAAGAGGGAGAAAAAAAAACAATAATAGTAACTGATTAAATAGTGGAAAAAAAAAAAGAAAACCATGTCTTGATTAAAATAACATTAAAAAGATCTAAAAATATCAAGTTTGACAAGTTTCCTCACATGTGAAACAAAAGCAGATACTGAGGAACTGGAAGAAAAATATTTCCCTAAAGGTTAATGTAAATGCCCTGCATGTGGCAAATGAGAAGAAAAACCCTGAAAGAGAACGTAAGAAATAAACAGATGGTTCAGAGTTCATATTTGAAATACTGTTAATACATGAGTTTGACCAAGTAGACAGTGACAACGTTGTAAAAGACAGACATAAGAAATTCTGCCAAATATTTTTTGACAGAAATAAGAAATTCTGCAGTAGCACAGAAATTCTGACGGGGCAGGGAGGAGGGGAGACAAAAATTATATAGAACAAACACAAACCACTGATAAAATTCTAGCTATTGTACTTTTTATGGAAAAAAGGAAACTGCACAGGTTTTGGGAAGGCAGGACAGTGCTGACAAACTAAGATGCAAATTAACATAGAGTATTAAAAGAAAGGAGAAAGTTGTTTGAAGTGTTAGTTAAAACAAGAGGATTTGGAAAATACTGTAATATGCAGGACAAAGTATGTATGTTTGGAGGAGCAGTGGCAGAGAAACCCAGTTTTGGAGACACGAAGGTGTGACTGAAAAGAAAAAAGCAAGTCCCAGAGCTGTCCACATAACACCTGAATGAACATGACTGAATGAATTATCTAGCAAAACCAAGCAAGAAGGACCCATCAGTCAATTTCAATCCGGTCCATTTAAAGAATGGGGTGGAAGACAAGAAAGCACTGAGAAAACAGAAAAGAAACAGGATTAAGTATCAACAGTAGATGCAGAGTTGAAAAACAAATATGACCAATTAAAGCTATCTCATACTGAGCAAGAGTCCTAGATGAATAGCTACATAAACATACCAACCAAAGTACTAGAAGGTCAATTTTTCACACGGGGCTTTTTTAGAACATCAGTTCAAGTGTTAAGCAGTGTATCCAGCTTTGGTAATGCATTTGGGATACTGGACCACATTTTGAACTGCAATGCAATTCAGTGCAAAGATTATACCTTAATTCACTGGTTTGTAATCTTAAGTATAACAGAAATCAAATAATGAAGCTTTGATTAGGTTTTTTGCAAATACTGAAGTAAGGGCTTTTGGCTCTTCTTATGGACTTTAAGTCCTCCAAAGGCTTGACAAGTAGAAACAAAGTAGGTAAGGGAATAAAGATTTTTAAAAGGACAAGTAAGAGTTTGGGGTATACCATTATTTCATTTCAGAAATGCTTAATGAGCATAAAACTGGAAAGAGCATTTTATAAAAAGTCACACAACACTCTGAAGCATGAAACATTTAAGATGTCCTCTAAATGCAATTCTAACAAAACCTTCTGTACATCAGAATTTATTTAATCATATGCTACAAATATTAAGATGACTCTGAATGTGCTTTTACTACAGTCAGTTTGACAGTGGGGATTTTGTTGTACACACTAGAAAGAATATAAAATTTCATTTCATCAGGATATGACTTAGTGACTTTACGATGTAGCCAAAATATCCACTGCATTGATGCCAGAGCATTTTAACTACGGACAGCAGACACCTTCTGATTGCTTTCTCCTTTAAGTGAGAAAGACACACACAAGCAAAACCTGAATTTAAACTTCGTAAGTGAGATTTTTAAGTTTCTCTATTTGAAGATTTAATCAAACTCACAACTGAATGGTACTACTGTAGAACTTACAAGAATAGAGGTAATCTTAGAATTAGATAATCTGATTTATACTCTATATTTGAACTGAATACTTCTCCTCCAATATTACCCACACAGTCAACGCTCAATTAACAAAATAAAAACTGAGGGTGAAAGAAAAAAAAGCTTCTTTCCATAACAATGTGTAAGCTTAATTTTTTAAGGTACCTTTTCAGCAGTGTATTTGACTGTTATTTATGCTTGTGATTAATAAATTCCACTAAACAGTTCACCCACGCTTCAGAATTGTATACAAGACAGCATATACAGCTATCAGCTTGCAAACCCTACCAATAAAAAGGTGCTACATTAAAAAGCATTTCAGCAGTTTTAACTACTTGCTGCTAAGGAGCAAAATCAGCAGACAGAACAGCAGACCAAACAGCATACAGCATGAATCCAAGGCACGTGCATTAACAGATCACGTTCACAAAACTGTCTCAGACAATTATGTTTAAATAGCCATGGGGGAAAAAAAAGGAAATTACATCAAGAATACTTATTTGTCAGAAGAAACAGAAAATAAGTACTCCTTTATAACCGATGCAGAGAGAAGCCATCCAGCTCACAGCAGACACATGCAAGGAGCTTAACACAAACAATGAAAGCAGGCATCATGCAAAGCCCCACCATTCTACTACCGCAACATCTAAAAGAGAGCAGGTCACTGCCGCATTTATGTCTTGCAAAGCAGATCATCATTAACTATTCACCGTAGAAATGGTCAATTACATTGAGAAGAGGAATGTAGACACAAGCTTCTTCTGTTTACACAGTTTTTAATTTCCCAAGACAAAAAACTGGAAAAGCAGGTAGAGTCCATATAATAGAAGCTAACAGTCTCTGCTTGAAAACAAAATAACTTGCAGTAGTTGCATCAATCCATACCATCAAGCACTAAAGCTAAATTACCATGCTCACTATACAGATGCAGTTCTTTGAAATTCCATGCATTCATCATAGCTTCAAAGCGACACTAAAACTGGCACTTGTTAGTACATTGCAACACCTTCAGCTTTCTAAGGCGGTGCACAAAATCCATTAATCCTTTCGTTGTGTCAGATGAGAGGAAAGAGCCACATGATCCAAAGCTTCATGTGATTCTTTATTGGAGCAGGTTAATGGTATCAGCAACACGGCAGTACATCAGAAAAGCTGCTTTCAGTAAAATAGCTAAGTATCTGCAGAATCACATCGCAGACCTCCATTACGGCTCACACTGATCCGACAGTCAAGGCTTTCCTAAAGTGGGTCAGTAATACTCTCGAGTAAAGCACAGAGTCATGGGAAAGCTCCCCCACTTTAAAAAGAAATAAATCAAAGCAAATTATTCTCTCATGTCTTCAAAGAGTTTTTTTTTTTTAATTATGTCTCAGCTTAGTGCCTGTCAAGCAATTCAAATCATGTGTGTCTACCAAGACAGATATTTTCTGTTAGCATTATAAATTATTTATTATTTTACATAACACAAGCAGCAGGCAGCTCCTCCCTCTAGGCATACGGCACACCCTAGGAGGTGATGAAACAGACATTACAATACAGTGGCTCTAATCATGTTCTCTGTAGTATTTGTGAAAAAAATCCTATTAAAACATCCAAGAGATCAAACTGCAATATCTTATGAAAAACGAGAATGCAGAAAAAAGTAAAAACACAAAATGAAAAAGATAGAAGGTACTACGAAAGACTTGGTGGAGACAAAGCAGACAAGCTCAGTGAAACAACTATGTTCCAAGGACAATTTTTTTACTTGTTTCACCATAGACTTGAAGAAAGAAGTGTTACTGCTAGGATGAGCCAAAGAAGGGCTACCTAAGGATACCTGCAGGCATTAGTAACACCACACTACAGGTAGGGCAGTCCTAAGGACTGAAGTTAAAAATACAACTAACATGTCTATAGGTCTGATTTTCAAATTGTTCCATAGCAGCTGACAATGGCAATTTTAAGTTTCAAAACAGAGGTATTTATTGGCAGGAAAGCAGAGATGGGAATTTCACAATCCAGGTCACAGCAGCTAGATAATGGTTCCCCTGCCTAAAGACCTCCCAACCACAGTGCAGGGGTTTACTTAGAAAACAAAAAAGCTTCTAACATGACCATTCTTTGCAGCTGCAAAAGCCGGTGAAGAAATGTAGTAATATTTTTCCTCCAACAGTGATAAATGTTACAATTGCATAGTAAATAGCATACTACATGCACAGGTGGAAAAAACCAAGGAATTCTGAGTTGAAAAATAAATATAATAAGAAAACTGAAAACACCAGAATCATAGAATGGTTTGGGTTGGAAGGGACCTTAAAGATCATTGAGTTCCAACCCCCCTGTCATGGGCAGGGACACCTCCCACCAGACCAGGTTGCTCAAACCATAGCAATACAGCCCTAAGATTATTGTAACTGCTATACTCACTTGTCCAATCTACGTGACAAAAATCTAAAGTTCTCTGCTGAGAAGCAGCATCAACACAAATCATTGCAGAAAGAAGAGAACGCATGCTGACAAAGAGGCAACTAAAGGCTAACCACTGGTTTTTGATAATCCTTATCCACATAAGTTCACACCCACGTTTACTTACATGGATGTGTACTGTTTTTCCATGAATTCTCTTAACTCTTAATGTACACAGGAAAACTACTCACCAAATATTATTCAACATCTTTAAATGCTAATATTCTACAAAAGTTGAACAGGGAGAGGCAGCCACTCCAAAAGCAAAATGAAGAACAGCCAGGATGCAGAGCAGGAGGACACCCAAGAGCCCATGGAGATGGAGATATTCAAGGTGAGGCTCGACGAGGCCCTGGGCAACCTGGTCTAGTTGGGGGTGTCCCTGCTGACTGTGGGGAGGTCGGACTAGATGACCTTTGGAGGTCCCTTCCAGCCTGGACAATTCTATGATTCTATGGTGAGCAACAGAATGCCTTTAACATCCTGCTCCTCGTTGTTGGGAACCACTGTGTATAAGTGTAATTTTATAGAAAAATACTCTCCCCTCAGCCAAAGTACTGAAACCCAAGCTGACACTAATAGCATTCCTCTGTATACTGACTCAGTAATAAAACTAAAGCAGCTTGTACTGTTGGGCCATGAGGCTACAGCAAGACTAGGAGAGGTCTACATTTGTCCTTTCTATGAATCTGGGCTGTCAGGAGAGGGAGAAGTAAGATCTCTAGAGCTACACAATAATTAGGAATCTCCATTCTGCTACCAGACACTGTGAGGAAAAGCACTGATGTTCTGGCCTCAGCTCCCAATACACTGAAGTGAATATTCTTATTTGCTTTGATGCTTTGACAGCTAGAAGGTATGGTCATAAATTTTAAAGAATTAGTTCATTCAAACACATACTGCTTGATCTTGGTTTAAGGCTAGTCCTTGCACAACTGTGCCTTTAAAAATCAGAACAGTTCCTGATCCTACTGCAAGCACTTGCCGTATCTTTCTTTTTAACAGCTATACAAAGTTACACAATAGTTAAACTGCATTTAATAGTTATATTAAATCATCGCTGTGTATAAAATTCTAAAAGGAGTGTTGCCAGGGACAGTGCACAAGTGCTGGCAGGCAGAGGAGCCAGAAGGCTGCAGGGAAACCTGCTGCAGCAGCTGGGGACTGGCTTCTGCAGACTCCCCTGGAAGGATGCGGAGGGAAAGCCGGGACAAGGCACACAGGGGTAACCCGGCTCCCGTGAGCAGCCACCAGGAGTGAACTGCACCCTGTGTTCACAGGTAACAGACATGTAAGTAATATCTCACTTATCCTTCAAAGTGGCAGGGAAGGATTAATTGCCTTGTACTACCACTTGGTTGTTGGGGGTTTTTTTGTTTGGTTCATTGGTTTTGTGTTTGTTTTTTTTTTTTTAACCTATTAATGTAATACTTCACTACCTTAAATATCACCTCTGTGCAAACTGGAAAAACACATCCACAATCAGTGCTATGCCAAAGAATCTTGGGTTAGACCAGAATCAGATTTCAAAGGACAGACCACGGTTAGACAGCAAAGTTGGTGGTTTTGCCCACCTTTGCAAAAAGTTACTTTTTGCAAGTCTGAGATAGTCTTGGTTCTGGACTTGAGAAGCCTACACTTTGCTTATTCAGAAGAAACACTTTTATATCAAGAAACCTTAGAATTCAAAGCATAGGTGCAGGCAAGGTTTTGCACAGCAAAAAAGGGACTACAAAAAGCTTTAAAGTAACACAGAACAAATCCATCAGCAAGCGTATCAAAAACCAGAAAAATTATCAAAGCAAATGCTTCTCCAAAACCCGCAAAGATCATGAATCTATTGTTCACCTACTGCAGTTAACAGTTATCTTGTCACTGCTACACATGGTAATAAAATTTTCCCCTCCATTCAATCCTCATCCATCCATCTAGCCATCAGAATAGAAATCTGTTAAATGCTTGGCATACCCCTGAGTACACAACAGGTTGCAAGCACTGGAGGATGAAGGCAGCTGCAATTGTCAAAGATGGGTAAATCTATATTATGTTTGACAATATTTAAGAAAAATTGATCTTACACCCAAAGGAGTATCACGAGAACACATTCAGCTTAAACTGCAATCTTACAACAGTAATTTGGGAAAAGGTAGGTAAAGAGAAGAGTTTACTTTCAGCACAGTGCTTGTTTTGCATCTTACACCCTATCAAATCTAACACATTTTTCTTGACTTCCAAAACCTATTTCCTATTCACTTCCTTCTTGCTGGAGCCCTTGTTTTTATCAGGTCTCAACACTCACTTCCCTTAAAACCAAGGGAAGTTCACTGCACACATTACACACTTGCACAAAAAAAGTTATATGAAATAAAGAGCTCCCCAGGACATGCATCTT
This sequence comes from Tringa tobata, assembly GCA_033628505.1. Classification (NCBI taxonomy): domain Eukaryota; kingdom Metazoa; phylum Chordata; class Aves; order Charadriiformes; family Scolopacidae; genus Tringa; species Tringa tobata. Next base: position 1,592,805 of record JAHREE010000430.1, read on the forward strand.
TTTGTCATGTTCCTTATATAGTTTCAGATTCCTCATGTTGTCGAGGGTTGAAGTTTCATAAAACCAGTCCTTCTATTTGTGCCAGTTATGTTTGTTTAGAAACAAAGCCCAGAGTCCTGCCATCAGTAGCAGCTTTAGGCCTGTTTCCAGCAATACATCAATCTGGCAACATAAAGATTCTGCATCTTAAGCTCAAACTAATTAGGTAAGAATTCTGTCCAAAGATAATTTTTTATTTTTCCCACTAGAGATTAACAGACTAGAACTATCAATTTAAAGTTCTGAAAGGATAACTATATAAACAAAGAACAGTTCTGCATGACAAGCAGAAAAGAACTTACACGATAAGAAACATTTGCAACACATTAAGTAAAACACTTGATACACTATGGATGTACCAACATTTTTAGAAATTAAAACAAGAACATGAATTGGTTTACAAAGACTAGCACTACCCAATTCTATAATTCTCATGTTAATTTATGTGGGTCAAGAATAAGTCTAATGTGATAAAACCAAAACGCTAAAGTGACAAATTATCTTAGCATTTCCAATGTTTAGAAAGACCTGGATACAGAAAGGCAAAGATAGGCAAATATAGCACAGTTCTCACCTCAAAGCAAGTTTAGATTATGCTAAGAGCTCTGTATGGTTGAGTTTCAAGTAAAAGGCACATCCGAATGCCTGAAAGGATAAAAACTCAGATGATTTACAAAAAGTTGCTGAATCACCAACCCAAAGCACGGGAGTATGTCCACAAGACACTGTGTTCTAACAGGTCAGGACCGCGCAAATTAAGTTTTCGTACACCCCATATTACTTCTGTAGCAGTTTATTCACGCACAAGTGTTTGAAAAGTTGGCAGTTTATGTGTTTAAACTCCCCCGGTCAATATCCTGTGTGACCACTAGAGGGAAACAGCAAAAAGGAAACAGGCACGTCCAAAGGTTACTGTTGGTCAAAGCCCAGTAGTAACCCTTACCCTGTTCCTGCTGCCCTCCCTCTGCACATAAACCTCCTTTCCCCGGCAGACGATTAAAAACAGAGCAGTTTTACCTTTAGCCTTTATAATTACATTTGAGGCACATTGCTAAGCGAGGATAAGGTTTACCACACAGTATGCAAGAAGTAACAATGACATCTACTACTGAAACAATGGGAGTTAGAAGTTTTGATAGAGATTAATGAAATTGTTCTTAATATAACCTCTCAACTGGTTCAAAACAGCGAAGGAACTAACGACACATTAGTTTCCACTTAAGATTATCCAAAGTTATTAGCACCAAATTAAACACTCTGACAAACGTTTAGCCACAGATTTCTTAAAACATTTAACATGAAGGAGTTAGGATCATTATAATTTAGCTTTTAAAAAGAACATTTAATATGTAACATACAGAAATTTGGGCACCTCTGTCTCAAGGAGCACATCTCTGCAGAAGACTTTTCTTCACATTCAATTGCTCAGCCATTAGTCTACAGCTGCCAAACATACAGCTCACAGTGAAAAGGAGGTTTATATACCAGCCTGATGAACAGGCACAGGATTTCTTCATGTACAGAGTATGCATTAAGTAAGTTCTCACCAAACTAGTTTTCCCTGTATGCATATGCACTTTGAGAAGCATCAGAAGAAATAAAGTTCTAGTTAAACCCTTCCAAACCCACAAAAAGTCACGCAGTAGTGATATAGAGACATGCCATTTGAAATGAGTTACCTACTCTATTCATAACAGTTCAGTTTAAGTGGGCTTCCCTAGGAGTTTGTAGAACTGTTTTATGCAATGCAGCTTTCAGAAAGCTTATCTTGGGATAACTGAAGTGTCACCTGACATTACGGACCTCAGTAAGAATATTAAATTCATCTGCCAATACAAAAACACCCAACACTCCCCCACTCCCCCCCGATCATTATTCATTCATGCGAAAAGAATCAGATTGCTTTTATTTGCTGAAAGCCAACACCCCTTCTGCAAGACAAGAGAAAAAACAACTTCAAGCACAGCACAGGTCTCTACAATAAGATGACCTGCCCTACCCTTGAAGGAAAATCCAGGAACTGGTGGAAAAACAGCTCACAAAGGACTGCTTCTAGTGCACCAGAAGAAAGCAAATCAAATTATCTAGGCTCCAAAATGCTCCAGACTTTAAATGTTATCACCAGTTTTATACAGGACTGTAATACTATCAGCCATCATTAGGTTGTACGTTAAACTGTAGGTCACCAGTTTTGTTTGTACTGCTTTCTAGAGCAGTAAAAAGCTATGAACAAGATAAATGATGCCAGTATACGGTGCTGGGTACCAACACAAAAACCCTCCTTGCAATAATCATTGAATTGCCTAGGTTGGAAGGGACCTTTCAGATCATGTAGTCCAACCAAACTAACACTGACAAAACCCATCACTAAACCCCATCTCTGAGCACTATGTCTACCTGTCCTTTAAATACTGCCAGGGATGGTGACTCAACCCCTTCCCTGGGCAGCCTCTTCCAATGCTTAATAACCCTTTCAGTGTAAAAATTTTTCCTAATATCCAATCTAAACCTCCCCTGGTGCAACCTGAGGCTTTTTCCTCATTAGTTAGAACATTAGTTACAGAACAATATACTACTGATAAAACAATCAGTTTAGTAGCCTATTCTAACTCAGTGTTCTAGTAACTAAACTGACTCATTTCGTGACAGCACCACTGTGGTTTGTAAAAGCACTTTCTGCGAGAGCTTGTGCTTTATCTGTACACTATATTATGAAAAGTCCAGGCAACTGCAGAAACACATTCAATATGTACGTCCTTAGATCAAATTATTTTCTAGACCTATATACTGTCCACATACTGTTGAAGTCCAATCCCATTGCTGTCTCCCTTACAGCGGTATATCCCTGAAGAATTCATCATGAGAGAGTCACCCACGTGTCACGTGTTAACAGCTCCCAAACCGACCGTAACACTGACACTACTGCCTACAGACACCAGAGCGTGTGTAGGGCAGACTGAAGGACAATGGCTATATTCTTGCTGTCACCTGCTTTGAATTGCAAATCATTAAAACCTGACTCCACTGGCAAGACAAGGTGTTCCTGGCCCATTCTGCATGGCAGTGACAAAATACATATTCTGCCACCAGATCTTCATATTCTGACAGATTTGCATATAGTCCAGTTCAGGCATGACAAAGTAGCAGCCATAAAAATGGCAGAGAAGTGAAGCTATGGTATCTACATCCAAAAACACTCCAGACTCAAAGCTGCAGAACCACAGTCTAGGATAGTAAACAAAAACTTTGCAGACTGCCTGTGTATCACAGGGCTCTAAAAAGATCTTTCTTGAAGCATTTTGTATTGAGACACTATAAATCAATGAGGCTAGCAGAAAGCCTTTCCACCCAGGCGACACACAAATTTTACTTCTAATTGCAGCCTCAGAGCCTCAGGCCATATAGTGCAGACTTCCTTTTCTTATGACCAAGCCCACACACATAATGGAGCATGTTTTTAATCCAGGTGCATCACCTGTCTACTCACATGGATACTCCAAGAAGAGAGGCTATGTATGACTGGTACTGTCAGCTAAACACTCCTGATCCATTAAAGATATGCAGACATGATGGCCTCTTTTCAAGAATTAAAACACAAACCAGACCAGGAAGTCTCTGAAGATCAGATATACTTCCACAAACCTTAAGTCTTATGTGGTGTTTGACTAGATTATGGGAAGCGTAGCCTAAATAGCTATTATTGCTAATCTTTGCACTTTCTACATTTCAAAATGGCAGGTTTACCCAACAGATTTCCTCAAACCTTCTACTACCACTAAACACATGGAATAGACACTTTATTTTCTGTTTAGCCTTGTTTAGCATATTTGGGGCAGGTAGAAACAGGAATGTAAGTACAAGTTGCACCTTCAAATAATGCAACAATAAAGCAAAACTTCAAGGAGACAGCGTTTAACTGGATCTTTTATTGACTAAGTCTGAAAACTAGCAAACTGAGGCAACAAAACTTCACTTTGTTACAAAAGGATCGTTTCAAAACAGAAATGAGGAATCCTTTTGCTGTGAAGCAGAAAATACTATGCCATGAGCAAGGAAGAATTGAACTGCTATATAAGAAACATGGTTTTATCATAGAATCAGAATGACTAGGTTGCAAGATATCTCTGGTACCACCTCCTATCAGAGCATGTCCAATTAGATACCCAGGCCTCCACCCCATTAGGATGCATTCTTCAGAGAATTGTAATATCTATTTTCAAAGCCAAAGTGATTGTTATGAAACATAACTGGAACACACAGGCAAAGAAAGTTTGGGCTGGTGAAAGTGAAACAATCTGCACTGTTTATAATTAATCAAGTGTGTTGGGCTGGAATGGACTGAAAGCTTTAGTCCAGCTTTAAACAGTCCTAACTGTAACTACTTATTAATAAAGCTGCAACTTACAGCTGCTGTTCAAACATGGGACCGAGAGTGGCAAAAGGGTGCCAAGACAGACAAAGAGCTATTTCTTCCTGTCCTGAAAGGGAAGTTTCAACAGTTTGGAAGTGACAGCATTTAGGTTTGCTGCAGCATACACTCATGTAGTCAACTGAAACTGCTGACTCACTGGCTTTCCCTTAAAGTCTTCTTTCAGGAAATACAGAATTTCCAGCAGTAAGTGCACTTAGCAAATTTAGTAACATTAAATGACAAGCAATATCATATCTATTAAAGGGTTCCTGCTGATAACAGTGCTAACATAATGGAATGTGTAAGACATACCCAAGTTTTCCTCCTTGAAGGAAGTCAATTTGAGTCAATTTTAAAGAAAGAAACTCCTGTTATTTCCAGTAAAGGACTAATAATTTGAGAAATGCATCTATCTTCCCCTGAAACCACAGCTTCTCTACAACTTCTACAAGTTTCACTGTCACCATCACAACATACATCAGGAGCAAGTAGTTCTTATTGGCTGAGAAGCTTCAGCTATACTTGGTTGCTTAAACCAGCAATTTTAAGGTAATACACAAATACCCACAAGTTATTTCAGACAGGGTGGGATGAAAGATAGACACCTCTTTCTTTATTCCTCCCCACCTTCAACGTTTTCTGATGCCCATGTTCATACCAATCAATATAGGACATTTAAATATTAGCAGTTAAATATTAAACCTTCCTCCCTCTCCCATTTAAAACAGGTATGCTCAGCACGCCAGAATTTTGATTACTCTGTAGTAAGTCCATTCACCTAGATGACACTAACACGATAGCAATGACATTTTCAAGCATTATCTGTTTTTAAGAGAGAGAAAATTATCTTTTTGTTGTCCTACAGTGGAAATTATATTAGAAGAATTACCTTAAGAACTTCCAATAATGGCAAGTGGACATCGAATTAAAAAAAAAAAAGGCGGAAGACGCCCCAAGGCTTATTGTTATGTTTTTAAAAGAATTCCTGAGCTCCTTAGTCACATTAGCTCCTGCAGCTATTGTCTTTTTCAGGAGGGGCACAGGGGTTGTGAGGTGTGTACCTGCGTGTCTGTCTTAAAAGAGCCCAAAAGGTACTGAATATGTATCACCGCCGCTTCTGCACCCCACCCATGTGGCTGAGCAGCATCTACTCCCTATGGCTAGGGTGTAACTCTGGTCTGCAAATATCAGCTCAATGAGTTTCACTGTAATGAAAGCTGACTGAAAAAAAGCCACCCCATACAAAGTCTTCTTAGAAAGAAAAGACTGCATTTGGTAGACGGAGGCATACAGGGTATCCACAATTTTTCTATTAAACTGTTAACGCACAGTACTGTTTGAGCTGATGAGTAATAATTCTGAGTAAACAGCGTGCAGATCTATTTGGCAAATGTCAACTTTTAACTGTTTAACCACTTACTACTTCCACATTGCAGCTCTGTACTTTTTGTTTGTTATACCATGAGCTTACCCTGATTCTAAGGGGCATTTACCACCAAAGTCAAGCTCAACGCAGGGCTCAACCAACAATATCGTCTTCAGGGAGACGATGTAAAAATGTGCTGCCACTCTGCCATGGGGAGCTCGACTGCCAGTATCTAACACTGACATTCCCCTTATTTCTACTAAATGAAAGCATACGCTATCAAAATGACCTACCAGAGTTGTTTTCAAAGCGAATTAATAATGCCTTTGCGTTTACCACTTGTTTACGGAAATTATGCTGGTTATTTATGGCACGGGCAGTTGCAAGCTGAGCCTGGTAGCTTAGTTCTGGTCACCTCAAGACTCAGCATTAGACTTGGCACCAAGTTTATTTTAGCCATGTACATCACTCTTCATTAAATAGCATTACAAAAATATTGACCGACATACCCTTAACAGCTTAGCAGTAGTGTCACAAGGCTTTCATGCTATCCGGTATCGAGTTCACACTTTTCCAAGTGTTTTCTTTCACATGGTATTGCATCCACAAGGCAATGCTCTGCTAATTTGCATTTTGGCCTGTAATTTTCAGGCATTCTTTAGGTATTTCAGAACAGCCTGGTTCACCAGTCCAGCTTTACAGTGATCAAAAGGTTACTTTAACATTTATGTGCATTTGAATCTTCAGTCAAATTATATAGTTAGCTAATTTAGAGGAAAGACAGGAGTAAATCATCTCAACTAAGTTTACTACCTTTTGGGGTAGGGGTTTGAGAAGAAGGAGAGTTCAAGACTTCTACTAAGATTATAAAGACTACCTGTTAATTCTTTGACTAGATGGAGGAGAAGGCTTTTTAATTAGGAACATGTGGCAGACAGTGATAACAGCTTTCATGGATACACAGATTTAAGATTATCTTAGCTGTACGTACACGTAAAGCTTCAGACTCAAATAAGCACCTCCCAACAGAATAACAAGTAAGTTCAGCTATTAAGCAAAATACTGCTGAACGGTCCAGCCTTTCTTCACCCAGCCGGTCCCCACACTTTGGAAAGCACTAGAAGAAGCACAATCACTTAAGAAAATCCACCCAAAGGAAGCAGCATGAAGAATTATTTTTGGAAAGAAACCAAAAATCAAGACAGCAGAGTTGGAAAGGCTGAAATTGACAGAAGAGCAGCAAAAACTTAATACTTGTGTACATTAGAGAAGAATGAAGTTCAAGGTTTACTTGTTTATAGGAAATACTGTACTGCACAAACACAGGACAGGTAGCAATCTGCAGACAGTTCTAGAAATGGATCAGATTTAGTGGTGGTTCTCAAGCTGAATAACTAAAAAAAAATAAGTCATGGTGTTGCAAAACAGGGTAGTTGACAAGACCCACAAAATAATCTTACATTCTATACAACATCTGTAATATTCTCAGTGGGAATACTAAGTCAAATTTTGGTGCTGTACCTCAAAGAAAGACAAGGACTGAGTTGGGAAGAGAGCCATACAAAGTATCAGGGAGCTGTAAAAGATCTCCACAGGAACAACAACTGAGGAATGGGGAGCTGTTCAGGTCAACATAAAAAGACAGATTAACTGGTCGGACTTTTTTTGCTCTGGCATCTACTGCTAATAAAATGGTAGCATGAGAAAGTTATCTGCATTAGCATTTTCCAAAGTTTTCTTAGTACAGCTAACTAAAAATAATCTCATAGATCAATATTTAAATACAGTATTCAAACAAAAGCTTGACTTGAAGTATTGTTAATGTGAAATTTCGTAAGGCAGCTATTAGGTAGAAGGAATAGGTAGATGCACTTGGGTCTCAGTCTGAAGGAGAAGCACTTCAACTACAGAACACAAGGAACAGAAATGCTCTGGGCGCTTATCACTAAGTTGGAAGTGAAATTTAAGGTTTGCTCTGAGTTTCAAAAAAGTTAACTCTTACATAACATCTTATACTTGAGGCCATGAGAGACAACACAAAGATAAAAGGTCAAGCTTAATTTAAAGAAATACTTCAATATTGTACTTCAGTATTTTACCTGATGTCCTTCATACTGAGAAGGTGATTGGTACTACCAACAGATTTAAGCAATCTGACATTAACTCAACCTTTTAGAATTGGAACAACTAGAACAGCTTGAGAAGACTCTTCTAAGAGTACTTTCCGGATTCTTTTGTTATATTTAAGATGCTACTCAAGTGCACTACACTACAGTGCTCTGTTTTCAGCCACTGGAAATTTAACTTTTGTATGGTGGTGTACTCATGTTAGACTAGCCAAAGCCTACCTCTACCCCTTGTCCTCTTCTCAGACACCCATGAACCTGGTTGCCTTTTCTGCTGCAACATCACAATTGCTATTAGTATTAATATTTTTCAACGCCTAACAGCACATACAGTAATTCACTTGAAAATTTCAAGTGGGGTGGGTTTTTTTTTTCCACAACAGTATTGTGAAGCACCCTTATTACCTGCAATCAAAATTATGCTGTTTAAAGTTTGCTCTGCAGTTTTTTTAAATTGATCTATGAACTAGGATCCACATTCAGAAAATAATCTCAAAGCAAAGTGTCCCAATTCCAGTTTACTTGTTTGGAAATGTATCAATGTTTAATAGCAGAAGTGAATAAATTGTTTTAAGACTTATACCTAAATTTGACTTCATTAGCCTGCCAAAACCAGCTTTTTGGTTTTTCACCATCTTAACTAGATCTGTACTTAACGAATGCAAAAAAGTGGGATGCGAAACATCTTACGGAGTCTGAAAACTGGTAATTTAAAAAAACAAGTTTAGTATACATTGAGAATTACAAGCTAAACTACCTTTGACCCCTTGAGGCTGCCATGCCTCCTCTCCCCATGCTATTTGGGGAAAAAACATTGCTAGAAAAGAGATATTTTATGAATTTTACTCTTCCCAATGCTTCAGTATAACCTAAGTAACTGAGTACTCCTCTCCCTGTGTCTAATCAACAGTAAGAATGATGGAGTGACTACTTCAAGGTAGCCACTTAACGCCTTTCACAATCAGAATTTTAAATTCATACCTCTTGCTCTAGACATAAACACTTTGTATATCAGCACTTCAAAATGAAAAAGGGAACCTATGTACTCTTTACATGCCAAGTTTGTTGGATATCTAGATATCCCTCTGGAGAATGACTTTTTCCAGTTTGATACAGCAAAAACAGATTTTGTAAGAAGTTCAGCAAGACTTAAAACAGTATTTCAGTTTGATAAACACAAGATTTTGAAAATCCATGACTTAATACACTGTCAATTTATTCTGCTGAAGAGTCACAAAGTCAATAACAAACACATGCAGAACCTGTGTTAGAAAAAAATCAAAACTAAACTGGAACAAAATGGGACAAACCTAAGTTGATGCAAAGTTTCTCATGGAACACTCATTTCTAAAGAAATTCTCAGCAAGTTTTCAAATCAGGTGTTAGCTTAACATTACAAGAAATCATTGTCTGTATCTCAGGAGTTCAAGTTAATTGACTCAAAGTAAGTTTAATTATCTAGATGGTTCTCACAGCAAACAGCAATTCACTCCATCTATACATTCAGGAATCAATGCAAGTTTGCAAGTTAATATCAACTACCAAAATACAGGGTAAAGAATAAAAGCCTCGGATAATTTTAATATGTGTAAAGAAACACTTCCCACTTCAGTGAAAAAGTAAATCTTGTTTATTCATACTACATAGCACACATTCACGTTACTTGTTAGAAGTTACATGCTGCAGGAGTCCATGTTAACCCAGGTTAACCCAGACAGGTTAACCCAGAAATTTTCCTCCAAATACAGAACTAAACATGTAAGCCAGGTTAGAAATTCCATATTCCATTTGTGTACCATGGTAGAGATGTGGAGTCAGCCCCTCAATTTATTATTTAAGAAGAGAGTAACGTTTCAAAAGCATCAGTACCTTGGTGCTCATACACCATTAATGTTTTCATACTGGAAAAATGTGAAAACCTAGTCTGGTCTTGAGTTCTTCAGCAATATACATTTCCATTAGATCCATCTAAGAAAATGTCATAAGCTACCCCAGACCTGACTATTTCTTAGGGCAGGAGAACAGAAAAGCTGCTTAATCATACACACCCTTGCAACCAGATATTTTACAGATAAAGTATCTGCTCAGTACATTTAATTAGAAGAAAGGACTCCTGGTTACACATGAACTATTTTCTCATTTGCCTCACTGAAGATCTTGTAACTGTTCTACACTTTTCCCTCCTCCGGTTCAGGGAGATTAATGCATTTTGGAAGTTGCACTTGAAACATTTAACCTAGTAAGTATTCAGGAACCTCAATACAAGAAAAGGGTAATGCAATGATGAAAAAGAGAGCAACAAATTCTAGCAGTTTTTTTGCTTGAACATTAGATATTTTACATTTCTTGGCTACCAGCTACTCATTGGTGTTGCTAAGCAGAAAGTTTTTCTAAGTCTGGTCATACTCAAATTTCATACAAAATTCATTTTAAATCAGTGTTTTCTCTGTTCAGAGCACAATGAAACACAGTCACAAAGCTGTAGTCCATCTTTCATATTCTAAAGATAAACAACCTTGTGACATGCTACAATAAGTCTCACAAACATACTTTTGTTAGCAAACAGCTTAAGCAGCCTACCAGAACTACCTACCCACTCAGCAAGCAACAAAGAGCTTCAAAAACAAACAAAAAAATACTTTATGTAGCAGTAGACTCAAGTTAATAAAAATGACTGCTTAGTAAAGGAAATAACTTTTACTCAAATAACAGGAAATAACAATTTTACTCAAATTATTATGTGTCATTTCAAGAACCTAGTTCTCAAACAAAACCAATTTTTATCTGGTAACAACAGTTTGTCAAGGAATTCCTTGAATTTTTATAACCTGGTCAGGACAGCTCCTTCAGAAAATTTCAGACTAAACAGACAAAAATCTGAACTTTTCAGTGAAATAGCATATTTTGCCTCATAAAAGCCCATCTTCTCCTACTCTCAATCAAGTGTTTAGATATAAGACTTCCACAAAACTTGAAGAAAATTAAAGGATGGGTGAGAAGTTACTTAAAAATAAGTGTTGTTCATACAAATTCAAATGAAAAATGAGATTAACTTCCAGACTCCAAGAAGATCTGTTCTTCAGATCCTATCAATGTTATTAAGAAGCAGTATATTTTTCCTACAAAGTTGTATATAATTTACAAGATATAGCACTAACCACTCAATATAGAAAATATAGAATCAAGTCATTTGGAGACACATTCTTTGAGAAACATTAGCCATAATGAGAAACATAACCAGAATGAAAACTGAATTTGGGCATTTCCGCTTTATGTTTAATTACACCAAACACCTATTTATGTGCACACAGCATTTTTTCAAGGCTTCTGATGATAGCATTTCTATGTATTTTAGTAGGAACAGTTAAGTAGGAGCAGATGCAGCTCCACACCTACAACATTCATCAAACAAATATGCTACTGTGTTACAAAGACAACAGAACCTTGTACTGGAAAAAATGCTAGTAACTCATGATTTTCTGAGATTTAGTTATATACTTCTGACTTGAGTCTAAGCTATTGTTACAAGACTGCATTACCTTTTGCTGTTTTCCTTGCCTTGTCTTGCATACTACAAAGAATGCTTTTAAATAATGTATTGCTTTAATATATTAAATGGTTTGATGGTTTATTTAGAAGTGAGGTGACATCATATTCCCCTCTCCATTTAAGAATGAAAACTGCTATTTGTCTTGAGTACTGTAAATACTACAGAGTAAAAAGGAATATGCAAGAAACTGAAAAATGTCAAATAGCCATAAAATGGCAAACTATGCATACTTACAAAGCCATCAGATTCACAACAGTCAAGCCCAGTGTTATCACATTAGGACAGCAAATGCAAACTGAACTGTTTGTTGTCAGTTCAGCATATACAGAAAGAATTTTATTTCCACTTCCTACTTCTGGACATACTTTTCTTCAGTTTATATAACATTCCAGAAGACAACTCACTTTCATTTAGCAAAGAGTAGAAAGATAACTTCAAAAAAACAACAAAAAAAGCATTCATTACTCCTATCCTGACACTAACTCCAAGTAAATACTCAAAAAATTGGGTAGTGGAATTATCCATGAAACCTCTCATTTGACTCTCTGAAATGTGAAGGCAGATCTGGTACCAATTTATTTATTTATTTAAAAGAACCACTAAATTCTTGCAGAGCATGGAAGTTTAAACTATCCAAACCAAAATTGATATTAAAAGAAGTTGTTTGGGGTTTTTTTAGTGGAAAACCTGCTTCTTCACAAAGGAAGGTCAACTTTTGAAATACTAGAAGTCATGTTCCTCAACACTCATTAAAAATCTGAAAAGGAGGCTGAATAAGATTAATTAAGTCTAGCAATAATACCAGGCTGAAAAAGAAAAGCAAACACAAACTTCATGATAGGTGCTGGGGAGTAAAACAGGAGAAGAAAATTCAGTGCTGATAAATACAAGATTTTATATTTTATATTTTTTTGTGACACAGGGAAACAAAAGGCAATGAAGCTGCTGAGGGGTCTGGAGACAAGCCTTACAAGGAGCAGCTGAGGGAACTGGCCTTGTTTGGCCTGAAGAAAAGGAGGCTGAGGGGAGACCTTATCACTCTCTACAACTACTTGAAAGCAGGCTGTAGAGAGGTGTGGGTCAGTGTCTTCTCCCAAGTAATAGGCATTATGACATAAGGAAATGGCCTCAAGTTGCTCCAGGGGAGGTTTAGATTGGGTATTAGGAAAAATTTTTACACTGAAAGGGTTATTAAGCATTGGAAGAAGCTGCCCAGGGAAGAGGTTGAGTCACCAGCCCTTTAAAAGATGGGTAGACATAGTGCTTAGAGATATGTTTTAGCAATGTTTTTTGTCAGTGTTAGTTTGATGGTTGGACTACATGATATGAAAGGCCCCTTCCAACCTAGGCAATTCTATTATTCTAATTCCAAATTTACACATACAATGACAAATTCTGAACTATTACCACTCGATACTTCCATATTATAAGTAAGTGGTCCCATGCAGGACTGAATGATGAAAAATACCTAAAACCTGTCTTAAACTCTGTTCTGCACAACTTCAAAGATATGTCTTTTTCATGCTGTTCTTTTCCCTCTTTTAAGGCTGTCCTTAACTGTTGCTGAGTTTGGAGATGACAATTGTATGTATGCAATGACCCAGCCTGTATTTCTGCTTATCTGGACTTCAGATTAAGTTCTGCATTTCACCAGCTAAATCACTCACCAAACCTTGTCTGAATTTTAGCCCAGGGTTACTAAGTTTCATGTCCCCATAACTCTATACCTGAAGACCCCCATGCCTGCAAAACAGTTTTTGAAATGCCAGCTCTATGGATGTGTAATCCAGCAACTTGTTCAGTGTATCCTCTTGAGACGTTTCTCTCAGGTATTGCAGTAGAAACAAATGGCAGTATTTTTGTCTCAAGAGTTCACCATGGTTAACTTTCTGTTTTTTGTACTAGACTACAGAAAAGGGTCTTGGTTTTGCAACTTAATTTTGTGTGTTTTAACATTACCTCTGTACCTAAAGTGAAGGCAAAATGCCAAGCTAAAAATGGACTAATACTCTAATTGAGATGATTTTTTTAGAGAACCATTATCAAAAGGCAGCACTTCAATTTAAGAGCATGTATTGCTTATTGCAAGGATTGCCCAACAGAAGGTGAAACTTCCTAATTACACACAGTACTTATGTAAGCAATACTTCAAGAAGCTCAAGCTTTAGTAAATATGTATTCTGATACCTGTGTTAGTTCATATTCTTGTAACATCTGTGTAACCCAGCTGCAGAAGTCACATTGTGCTAGGTGTTGTGGTTAAACCTTGGGGCAGTGCCTATCTTGTTCCTGAAAACATAATGGATGCTTTGCGTGCTATGTACTTTAAAAACATCTGACCTTTCAAGCCCTTTAGGTAAAATGAAAATAACAGAATTCATTGGAAGAGATAAGGAGAGATCAGGAAAGCTGAACCAAAATGCTGATGAAGAATAGGGCCTTAAAAGACAAGTAGATTCAAGTCAGTAATTAGATACAGTAAAAGCAGCCAAATGATGAAGAGAGGAGCCTAAAACCAGAATGATAACCTAGGAGAACTGACTCTTAGACTAACAAGTTTACTATCTAGGACAGATAAGAAACAATTCAATAATCAGGATGAGTGAATCAGGAAGAGTAAGAGAGGATGGACAAACGCATTAAAAAAAAAAATATCACTCAAACAATGAAAGCTTTTTCTTTCTCAGGCTGGGGAGCTCAAGAAAGGTTCACAGTTGTTAGCTCAGTTCTTTAAACTCTTTATCTATGAAGAACAAGCAAATCAATTCCTTTGAAACATAGTTAACACACAGCTTCAATCTTGCAGCTTTTACCTGTCATAAATACCTTGAGTACTTTAATGACTGTACAGGGAAGCTTGCAACTCTCAGCAAGCATCAACAGATCTAATGAGGGAGCAAGAAAGGAAATCAGAAAAAAACCACATACCTTGTGTTGTTCTATTGCATCTACCCACTGTTGTCTGTGGTCTGGGTCCTGAGCTCGGAGGTACCAAACACTATCGTTTACGCTAATATCAAATCTGCATTCGTCAAAGTCATGGGGCTGCGACAGAAAAGAGTGTAAGAGTAGCTAAAATTAGCAACATTATCAACAATACCTCACAGAATATTTTGACACTATGAAACACTGTAATTAGAAAACTTGGTCTAAATGGTCTTGAATTCATCTGAGATTCTAAACTCCACTTTACATAGCTGTCTCATTGAACATACACTCTCATAATGGAAAACACCAGTCTTCTGAAACAGAAAAGCCTGTTTAATACATTCTTATTAAATAAAGGTGTCACAAAAGAGTTCCACACACACATTGACCAAAACTTCACACTTCAAATCCTTTAGCAAAATAACTACTGGACACAGCCAGGAAAGTATACCTATAATTTTAATATTATTATTTCAAAGCACGGAGAAAAAAAAAGGTTATTGTTATCAGTATTGATCTTAGATGGAAGAGGTACATACATGGTAGCAAAAAGTATCAGGACAGAAGCGTAAAAGCAGACTATAGCAAAATGACAAGGAAGGGCAGGAACTAAAGGAAGCTCTGCCCCAACTATTTTCACCATGTAAGACAGGGAGCAACATGCAATCCTTTCCAATATCACCAGTCAATGCATCTAACTTTCAGTTCACATGCCTCACAATACTAAAAACCTTTTACTAGCATTACAATGAAGCTGCTAAGGAAAGTACATGGAAACAAAACAATGATCTAATTGGTCCTGTGCCCTGACACTGTGAGTTCAAAGCTACTCCTTATTAAATATCCAACTGAGCATAACATTCCCCACCCCACCACCCCCTTGAAAACTATTCTTAAAGAAATATAACACAGGTATAGCTGAATACCTTTTGAATTTGAATACAAAGAAAAGTTACGCATGCAAGTAACTGTAGGAAGCTGACAGGCTCTAATTAGGGCTAAGGCAAATGACACTACCTGAATCATAGAACACCAGGTCAGAAGGGACCTCAAGGATCATCTGGTCCAACCTTTCCTGGCAAAAGCATGACCTAGACAAGATGGCCCAGCACTCTGTCTAGCTGAATCTTAACAGTGTCTGGTGCTGGGGAATCCACCACTTCCCTGGGGAAGATTATTCCAATGGCTGATTGTTCTCATTGTGAAAAAGTTTTCTTGTGTCCGATCAGAAACTTGTACCCATTACCCCTTGTCTTTTCCATGTGACTTCTTCTAAAAAGCAAGTCTCGATCTTCTTTGTATCCATCCCTTAAATACTGGAAAATGGTGATAAGGACCACAGCTTCTGATTCCAGATGCTGAAGACAAGTCTACACGTTAATAATATCCTTTACAATGTAAGAACCACTCTGAGAATACGTCGGTCCCTTGTGGGTTCACAAGTCCTGCCAGCAACCCTACTCCGTCAGGGGCTCTTCTCCACAGGTCCAGCCACAAGCCTGGTCCAGTGCAGGTTCTCCATGGGGTCACAGCTTCCTTCAGGCACATCCACCTATTCCGGTGTGGGGTCCTCCACAGGCTGCAGGCAGATATCTGCTCCACCATGGACCTCCATAGGCTGCTGAGGAACAACCTGCCTCACCATGATCTTCAACACAGGCTGCAGGGGAATCTGCTCCAGCACCTGGAGGACCCCCTCTCCTTCCTCCTTCACTAACCTTGGTGTCTGCAGAGTTGTTTCTCCCCCATATTCTCACTCCTCTTTCCCAGCTGCTGCTGCACAGCAGTTTTCACTCCTCAAGCACGTTATCACAGAGGCGCTACTATCATCACTGTTCAGCTCAGCTTTTGACCACCGCTGACTCAGAGCCAGATAGAACTGGTTCTGTCAGATATGGCAGCAGCTTCTAGCAGCTTCTCACAGAAGCCACCTCTGTAGTCCCCCCACTACCAAAACCTTGCCCACCCACGTAAACCCGACACAGGATATCACGTCTTCTAACCCCTCTGCTTAACAGTAGCAAACCGTCAGTGTGTCAGGCTTACCTGCCAGTTCCCAGCCACCCGTTGCCAGGCCCTCCTTTAGCCATGTGGTGGGTGATATGTATCTACAACAATGGAAGACTCTCCCAAAAATCACCAAAAAAAGCAAGTGTGAAAGAATTAGCTATCATTTTTTTTTCCTGCTGCAACTGCATTATTCTACTCTGTCTCTGAAGCCCTTTGGGAGGAGTTAAAAGCAATCAAATGCTACGCAGTTAGAAAGATTTGCCAAAGTTCATCTTAAAATCCTGCAGTACTATGGATTTCACACTTCCATACACAACTTACTTCAGTGCACAACCATCTTTGCTTCCCTGCCCACTCCATCTCTAACCTAAACATCTTCTAATGGGATTTAAAATGATCACCTCTCTACCCTTTTCAAAGGCAGGTTTATGTATTCCCTTTCCTTGCAGAGTAACTTTTATCATATTTGAAAATCTATGCATTGTTGCTAAGACAGGGAAAGGAAGTATTTTCCTTGAGACCTAACTAAAACTTCTGAACACTTTTCTGGGCCATTCACTCTATGTACACTTCTGCTTCACCTATAGTTAAGAGACTAGGCCATCTAAAAATCAGATCTAGGGTTATACTCAGCTCTCTGTGCAATTCCATGTTACAAAAAAGCCAGCTGACCAGGTGGTCCCGTTAGATAAGTTGCTTAGAGATAAGAAATATCCACTAACAAGGCTAAATATTGCTTCAAGAGGAAATTAGGCAGGCAATACGTGACTTGTTCTTGACAGATGCCTGTTACCTATTTACTATCTTGTAATACTTATTAAATGCTTGTTTCTCCTATTTTTTTCCTCAACTAACATCAGACCCACTATTTCCCCTCATTTTTCCACTTTTTTTTTTCTGAAGACAGGCCCTGCAGTAATAACCCTGAATTAACTGAACATGAAAGGCAAGTTCTCTAATACGCATTTTACCAGGAGGAAATAAAGCACCTGAACCACATGTGATCTGATCTTTTCTCAAAACAGAGCAAATCAAGCTGTTGTCAACGAACCCTTTTCACAACCAGGAATGAGTTCACATTTTATCTTCATTGATAACTTGCCAGACTTCAGTATGTAACTTTCTGCTATCACCTGTTACATTTTCCTCCCCACTGAGCTATGGACAAACTTCCTTGGTTTCCCTCTTGCTATAAATGCTTTCATTGTCTTCTGTAGTTGCATCTAGCAGAGACCACAAAGCATTACCCACAATATGTCAGGTCTGTCCTTTATTCTTCTAACATCCTCCTCAGATGAGTTTCAGCCTCTCCTTACACTTGCTGAAAGTTCTTCCGTATCTCTTCCCTTCACTTTCTTCCCGTAGATTTAAACTCATTTCATTTAGATCTCCCTTTTTCACTGTTTCTAGTCCAGTTCACTTTCCTCCTTATGCTCAGAGGTGATTATAAAATGGTACAGTTCTTAGCCAGCCACCTGACAAGACACTGGAGGATAAATAGGGATTTTCATCAGTAACAAGCTAAGGACCTGCGCTGAGGCCAGCAAATGTACCACTGCCCTTTCACAACAAAGATAAGGCAAGAAAGAGGAATGTTTTAGTCATGCAGGGAAGTAGGAAGCAAATAGGAGTTCACTATCTACCCCCAGGACCTAGAGCAGGTTGGAGAACTTCAGCTGCTTTTTCCCCACGCCCCCGCCCCACAGCAGCCTCCAGCAGCATACATACCTAAACTGAGAGGGCACCGGGGAACAAAACCCAGGCTGACACGACATTTCAAATGGGAGCACCACCTCTACAGCACTTTCAAAGGTGAGCTGAGCAGACTTTAAGAGCCTGTGGCAGAGGCGGTCTGCGTGAGTGCAAAGCACTGCTCCCAGAACCAGCATTAAAAAAACAAAACAAAACTCATCCCAAACAGTTAATTCATAATTCCATACAAGAATATGATGCAAGAAATAGGCCTCCAGCTTCCCCAAATCTCTGTATGTCTCCTAAGCTTTCTTCCGAGGCACCTAAAAAGAATCCTGCCTAAATAAAGATAATTGCAAGTATTCAAGTGTCCCAGATATTTCTGTATAAAACCAACCAATACTAGCTCTTAATTTCTAAATAAGCAAGAACAGTTTACATGAAGAAACATTTACTTGGCTACAGTTACTGAGGAAGTTTGTAGCCAGCTCAGGTCTCATGAGTCATAGCTGACTGTATTGCCACAAAATCCTTCCTGCTATACAACTCTCAAGCCTAAGGTATTAATGAAACAAGCTTCAGAGCAGTATCTGCTTGAAAAATACCAGTTCAAGTGCTTAAGGCAAACCACACAGGGAAGCTTAAGTGTTTTTATATACTTCATAACCTTCAAGAATACTCCATGTGGAAAAAAAAAAACAAACACCAAAACTTGAACAACGAAACTTTTGCTTGCTCTCTTACTACTCTAAATGGAAGTTCTCCTTTTCCCCACAAGACGAAAGCTGGGGTGGTCCATAGTAGATCCAACTCCAGTCTTCACATCACAACTATTAAAGTGTACTTCTGTTGCTATTTCCACTGCAGAACTAAAAAAAAACTTATCTATGGTTAACTTATTTTAACTTTTTTTTTTTTTAAATTTCGAAGGTTCTTTGTATTAAGAAAATACCGAACAGGGCACTGGGACACAAGACAAACAATAGATGCCTACAGAAAATGAGAACCACCATTCTTTAGTTCTCTCTCAGACATGAATGTCACTAGCATAAGTGTGACAGAAGTTATCTAGCCTGGCTCCACAAGTTTGCTGTTATTAAAAAAATAATACCATATACCGCTGTGACGATAATTGTAGTTCATAAATATACCAAGGTTATAAATTATAATAACATATTAAGTGAGTGATGACAATATTGTACTTAACTAATTCAGCAGTACAAAGCTATATATCCCTGAAGCATTAACATAGCAGTTTGTTATTGTTTTTCTGATTCCAATAAGTCTTTTTTTCATATAAGATTAAAAAAAATTAATATATCTGCACACTGATTCTGTGCACAGCTAAATGTGAAAATCTGTTCAGCTGCTAAATACAATTCTTGAATTTCTAGATTCCAGTCATATTTAAGCCAGATTCCAAAAGCCTCTAATGCTAATTCCCGTTCATCCTGCTGAACACCAAATTATTTGCTTTTCTGTGGACTGAGTTTATCACAGCCATAAAAGCTTGTAAAAGAACTCTATTCACAAAAGAGTAATTTTACGATGAAGGCTAATATTAAGTACTACTTGTTTTATTCCTTCTAATAAAGCTATTGCAAAATTGTGAGAAATCATTGCTTTACAAACAGCATTTTGTAAAGTGCTGCATTTTGGTCTAAGTAATTAGGCTTCACAAAATTCTCTTAAGAGAAAAAACTCGAATGATCTGAATTCCTCTGATGGTCAGTTAGGTTTCGATCATTAGCACTGACTGCAGTACTAGCTTTAAGCTAATACATGAAGCCTGACATTTCCCCCCTTCTCTTAGTGCAGCTCAAAGCAAGTTAACAGAACTTCTTGTTCTTTTTTCCATGAAGGCTTGAGGATGGTCTCAGTTAAATGGTACTTAACTGAAAATTAAGAAAATTAAAATTTTTGTAATCAAACTGAAAGGTTTTTCTTCAAAAATGGCCTAAATATACTTGTCTTATATCAGGATATCAAGAGCTATTAAAAATGCCAATTCTCAGCTTTTGAAAAAGAAAACCAAAAATGCTTTATATAAGTAAAACTAACTTAACATATGATTATTCTTCCTATATAAATGTAAAGTGGTTTGCACCTATTCCACTGATGCAAATACTGTAACCCATGCTTACAGTTTTTTGGTGTTTTGTGGGTGATCCAAAATCTCACTTCTCCACTTATCTGAGTTGGTGCATTTTGTCTTTTGCTTCATCTGATGGGACAGTACTGGAATATCACTTTGCAACTCTGATCTCTATCTGCAAGCATCCTCACATTCACAAGCCTGAAAAATCTCTTAAAGATAACAGTCTTCACCAATTGCAACTTAAATACCCCTTATAAAAGTGGTCATGAAAATTTACACCCTGGAAAATGAGATGCAAGCCAGGCTATCATAACCAATGTTTGCTGCTCAGAGCTGCATACACAATCTTTTCACACATGAACAGCCATGTCACTTTTCTACAACAGAAGTTACAATTTGTCCACTGTTTTGTGGATTTTTCTTTTCCACCATCCCCACAGAATTCAGAAAAAAAGTGCTCTTTCTGCACCATTCTGAAGCTTCCTGATATCTTCCAGTTACACAGTATCTGAAGAAACTATTACTTCTTCCACAAAAAAAAATCAGAGCAGTTACCATATATCAAGATCTACAAACTGGCCTGTTATGTTCTCATAGGTCATTCAACATGTTCTGGACCTGAATGCGTTCACTCAAATGCCAAAACCCCCTCCATCCTCTCTAGTTTCCAACAGGAAATCCAGAAAATCATTCCAGGACAATGAAATTGTTCCAGGACAAGAAAGAATAGAGGGGGACAAGCAGTTATCAGAATACACTAAATTGCATTTATACCATGGTATTACTTTTGAAACAGACACAAGTTCAAAAGAGGACCATGTTCACACATAAGCAAGGGAACCTCCTCACAGCAGAAGGCAGCAAACCGGACAAAGGGAGAAATGTGTATTTGATAATTTAGGAAGCAATGGACAAAAACACTATCACACGTTAAACAGAGAGAAGGTGTAACATCTTATATGATGAGCTATAGAAATACGGTGCAGAAGACCTTAAAATTAGCTTATCTGATGCAGCAGAAAGTAGAAGCCAGTGAAAGCAATGTAAAGTAACAGGTAGCAAGATCAAATTAAACTAAAAATCTCTTAACTCCACCATTTTCAGTATGCAGCATGTATTAAAATAAAAAAAGTACTGCAGCTATTGCGAGGCTAGAGAAGTGAGGCTAACACCAAAAAGCATATTTTGACTGTGAAGTAAAAAAAAAAAAAAGAAGCTGATGCCAGGAAAGGAAAGTTGTATCAACACGATCTATATGTACTTATGTTCAGGTGCTAATAAAATCCCAAAGATAAAAGGTTTAAGATTTGTGCTGTATGACTGAAGGAATTAATTTTAAAAGTAAACATGAAAACTGCATTTCAACTCCCATGTAAAACCAGTTTGGAGTTGGCAGAGGCTGTGATTATTCATCTAGAGAAAAAAAAAAAAACAAACCAAGAAGTGAAAAACCTCAGCCAAGTTTCAAAAAGTGCACATCTTAAAATAATTTTGTCTAAAGCATTTAATTCATGACAGCTCCAAACTGTAGAGGAACTATGCTCCCTCCCTACAAAATTTAAAATGGCTGAAAACGTGCTAACTTATGACAAACCACTGAGCAGAAAAGATAGTGAAACAAAGTACCACAGAGATTATTTTAAAGTTGTATTCTATATGGTGAATAGTACTTAAACTCGTCAATGGAAAAATCCTCTCTATCAGCTGAATTGAAATATGTCTTTTACCAATGAACAGTATGCTTGGTAAGAATTTTATCAGACCCGTCTTTTGTGCCCTATTATATACTAGGGAGAAGCATTTAGTCAAGTTAGCAGATTTCTTTCTGGAGTCACTGTTCATTTTTCAGCATACAGCCTGAACACTGCTATTCCAAATGGTCCACCCCTCCTTGTATCCTTCTTTGACATTATTTCCTCAGACTGAGCATCATCAATGTATTTTCCTCTAGAGACCTATTCCTTTCCCCAAAGTTTGAGCAAAATTCTCCCTCTGCTTAGGAACAATCCTTGTCCCTTATTCTTTCAACCAAGTGAACTAGTTACAAGCTATGTCTATAATCACTCCCTAGATTACAGTATTAGCTTGACCCTGGCTAGCTGCCAGACCCCCACCCAGATACTTTCTCACTCCCCCTCCTCAGTTGTACAGGAGAAGAAAGAAGATGAAACACTTGCCAGTCAAGATAAAGACAGGGACGTCACTTACCTACTGTCATCATAGGCAAAACAGACTTGACTTGGCAAAAGTTAATTAAATTTATTGCCAATTAGAGTTGGATGGTGAGAAACAAAAGACAAAACTAAAAACACAGGCACAGTGGGATGGGGAATGAGGGCTGTGGTCAGTTCATAGTGCTTTAACTCTGCCACTCCTTCCTCACACTCTTTCCCTGCTCCAGCATGGATCTTCTCCACGGCTGCAGTCTTTTGGGGTAAACCTGCTTCAGCACAGACTCTCCACAGCCTGCAGCCTCCTTCAGGGCCTACCCAGCTGCTATGGTAGGGTCCTCCAGAGGCTGCAGTGTGGGCATCTGGTCTGCTGTGGTCTTCTCCACAGCCTGCAGGGAAATGCCCTCTCTCCTCCCAAAAGCTGTGGGCATCCCTGCTTGGCACATAGAACCCCCTTCTCCCCCTCCTCCTGCTCTCACCTCAGCACACTTGTAGGGCTGTTTGTCACACTTGTTCCTCACACCTCTTACACACATGCTGCTCAGCAGCATTTTTGCCCTTCAACTACATTTATCTCACGGTGTCACCAGGGCAGCTGAGGGACTCAGCCATGCCCCACAGTGGGTCTGCTGGAACCGGTCATGTCTGGTGCGAGGCAGCCCAGCACCTCCCATCCCTGCCCTAAACGCCTGGTTTCCCTTTCTGAATTCCAAAATCCAGGCAAAACCTAATAGAAACATTGGACTAGAATGCCTTGCCTTTCCTTGCTGCTATTCTGAAGCAATAAGGACCCACTTTTTAACTACATATGCTGGCTCTATTTATTTATTTTTACAGGACATCAGAAAACCTTACTACAAACAAACAAGTAAACAAAACATCTTTATGCTTACCAAAACAGAGATGATCCTTTTAGGTGGCAAAACCACAGGACATCTAATTGTTTGCTCATTAAAAAGAAAAACTCTCATGGCACATTGTAAATGGCATACTTACACATGCAGAAAAATCTTATCAAGAAAATAGACTTAAAATATTTTTTTTCATTCTTTGCTACTACCCAAACGTTTCAGTTCAGGTCTTAGGTTAGGATATTTGCCTTTCAAAATGCTTTCAACACTGCTTTTTCTTTTAAATAATTATTATCTTCCCAAAACCTATCTGAAGTAGAGGTCCACTGTACCTATGAAAGCAGAGGCATGCTAAGTTGAATTTAGTATTAACTTGTTAGCATGCTATGCAAACTTAATAAAATTACCTTGGTTCAATCTATTGCAAAGAAGTTCTCTCATCTGAGAAACCTTTTAAGATCTGGAACAAGTGTATATTGTGGCTGTTACTTTAGTATTGAAACCACATTTAAAATCTGAAACCTGCAGTTCTCAAGAGCAAACCTGGTCAAGCTGGTCTTTTGCACAACCAGCAAAGAGATTCAGATACAGGAGTGATCACAAAAATATTTTTCAGATTTTTTGTGGGGGATCAACTATCCTATCATCTTACAGCAGCTGTTTTGTTAATTAATATTTTATCTAATTATTTGCCTTAAATAACGTGGCATTACTGTGTAGTACCAAGTCATAGTATATTGGTTTATATGTAAACATACCACTGCCATATGCTATTCCCAACTGCCTACTGAAGAGCCAATGGCTTGTAATAGCAAGATCTAGTGTATAACAAATGTGCACTTGAAACATCAGCTAAACTTGGTCAAAGACACGGAATGGCACTTTGTTATTAGAATAAGTGAGGGCAAGACTGAAATAGTTGTAAACCCGCATGTGTACACAGTCATTGCCTAAAGTGATCCACTAGTGGCTGCGAGTACACTATGTAAGGGCTCCATGGATTAGTGATGGGGTATTAACAGATTTAGGTATGTAGTGTGTAAGTAATGGGCCTCTCCTGTCTAAACAAAGTGTGAAGAATCCTGAACTTTACTGAAGTCATAACAACTTGCCTTCAGAACTACCAGTTAATGACACCAGGATATGAGGTATTGAAAAGGGATGTGTGCGTGTTATCGCTTTGGTGGAAACCAAACCAGAGAACTGAGTCCTTTGCAGAAAAACACATATGATGCTTCTCAGGTAACCATTAGAAGCAAAATATTTGCATTATCCATCCACAATGCATAAACCATTGAAAAAAAAAAAACAAACTAGAATTATACCACCCAGAAAAACATCACCTCAGAATTGATTTGAAATTACAAAGTTAAACTCATTTGGAATCCCATCATACACAGGAAGAAGCTAGAGTTATTGATCAGGCAGGAAGCAAAGCAACTTTGTATCAACTTTAGAGACCACAGAAAGCCTGTGTGTTTCACTTTTTAAAAAGTTTATTTTTTCAGGACAGTCAAATATAGAAGCAGAAATCACATACACGCTGCTGCACCCCTAAAATCACTACTTATGTGTTGATTACTTTGCTGTATCTCATACCATGTACTGTAGTGTGCCATGGAAGACTCTGAAGTTGTACATATGCCCGCAGCAACAGTACAATATGGATTTCATAAGAAAACCGTGAGGCAACACGAAGAGAAAAGCCACGCTTTGCAGCACTACATTGAGTGGCAGAGAGTAGAGCACCCTGGACTTAGCCCCACGGTGATGGGAACAGAGAGTTGCCATCCCATGAAAGCAGAGGAGCTGCAGCTGAAACGTAGGCCCGCTGTACCTGTGAAAGCAGCACGCTAAGACTGCAAAACACGAAGATTAGCTTGGTTTGAATCCAAACATAAGCACCTTAATACACTATAACTGTATAAGCATTTCTATAAATGCCGTATTAACATTACTAGCAACAGCCCTTAACGCTCACTGTGCAAGGTCCCAGTCCTGATCTGTAAGGCTCATTATCAACTTATGAAAACTGGCTCTGTGAACTAGACCTTGGTACCAGGTGTCTCTTATTAGGACAAACAATTTAAGCATGAGATAACAAAGGCCTTGAAAATACGGACATGGACTAAAAGCAGAAGGCCCAGAAACCATAAATAACTTATTAATGGTCAATTGCTAGTCAGTGAAAAAGTGCAGCCTCCAGAGCTGTGAAGGCTGTTTTTGCTCTAAGCAGTAGCAGCTACATGGGGGGGGATGGGAGAGGGGAACACAAACCAAACAACAAAACCAAACCAACAGGGCATGGCATCTGCAGCAGCCTGGGAAAGTAACACCTCTCCAGCACCACACCACATGTAGTCCAAGACCAGGAGCATCAATCATTTTATAAAATATGGTTACAAAAGATCCTAAATGGAGGGAGGGTGGGGGTGCGGCGTGGCAGAAGAAGATGCCTACTTCAGCTCTGTCCCTGTCCTGTCATCCACCTCCCCCCACTTCTTACTTCAGAACACTTCAGTCAGGTCACCTTGACCTCAGCAACTAGGACCATCAAGAACAAAGATATCAGGCTAACTATTACGGTACTGGCTACATGGTACTGCATACTTACAGCTCATACAGGATGTAAGTCAGATACGAGAGTGGCTGCTTTGAATACATAATGATAATGGCACTGTGCTATTAGAATAAATGAGGGCCAGACTGAAATAGTTGTAAACCCGCATGTGTACACAGCCGTCGCCTGAAGTGATCCACTAGTGACTGTGAATAATCTACGTAAGGGCTCCATAGATTAGTGATGGGGTGATATGTATAGTGATAACTAACGTGTAAGAACTAATTATAAGCACAAGGCATGTTGCTGATGAATACCAGCCTAAAAGCTTTCATTCTAAAGTTTAAAATTGACCCAAATTGTCAATCTAAACTCTCCCGTCACAGCTGTCTCTAATTTGGTGACATATATATTAATTATATTTGTGTACATATAGTTCTATATATACACATATATTTAGTTGTGAAAGAGCTTACAAAGAGAGCTTAAAAACAACTTTCCTCCTTAAAAGAGAGCAACATAAAAAGCTTTAAGAATATACTAGATCCTAGTCAAAATACAACCTGAGTTAATGCCTGGAGCTATGGGGTAGCAATTTCTGTTCCAACTGGCCCTTTTAACTGAGGAATGGTGGACTTCAATTGAGTGGAAAGGCACAACAAGCAGGCTAAGAAGTGGCTGAAGTCAACCAGAATATTTGATCTAATCCACATTGACTGGAATTCACGAGGAACATGGCAAAAGCGGCAACTGAAGTGTATCCCTAAAGGAGGGGGATGAACTGGGAGAAGCAGAAACAACACTCAAGTAGTCATCTGTGAAGAACTATTCTGAGTGTACAAACCAAAGTGAAAGGCTGGTAAACTGGCAACCTCAGCAGGCAGCAAAACAGAAGATGGCCTGGTGCAGCTGCATACTAGTAGATAAAAAAAAAAAAAAGAGTATTCTGGCCTTTTTACTTAGCATTCCGGGAATACATATCGAAGTGAGTTCTGGTATTGTACAAATCCTCAATAGAGATGTTAAAAGTGTCATTAATAGCTATCTCAAGACAGAACAATTAATCAACAGCAGGTTGCCTAGCAGGACTGTTGAGCAACACTACAACTCTGGAGGGGAGTGACATATGAACCAACTGTATCCATGAACAATAAATCAACTATAAATCAATCTTAAAAAGATACATAGAAATTCAGATTAATCAAGAATAAGGATTGCAAATACTACAGAAAAAAAATGCTAAGGTATAAAATCATAGCTTTAACATCAAATGCAAACACTGGAACTATTTAAGTCTTGGTATAGCATCCATGAAAAATGCTCCACAGTATGATATAAAACATGAGCAGGAATTATGATTCTAAAGTGGATGTCAAATCACAAATACTGCTAAAATTTAAATAATTATCTTAAAAAAACAGCAAGTGGGGCAATAATATTCTAATTGATAATAAAAAGTTGACAAGAATTCTGTTGGATTACAGCCCTAATTTCAAGTGTGTAGTAACACATTATTATGTTCAAGTATTAAAGCTGAATTCTTCAGCAATATTAAGTAATTCTAAAATATTTAGCTAATGCACATTACTGGTTTTTTTTTTGACATCTTAATAATTTTGAATTTTTAAACATAATTTGAAGAACAGTCTCACCCGAGCTGATCTGGATGTGTATTTTTCCACTTCTGACTTAATTTCTTCCTTAGATATTAAGGAAGAAATCTTCCATTTTTCTACTCTGCCAAATAATTGCCTTTTGCTTCCCAAGGATATTAGCACTCTATAACTTTGATAAATACAGGGCAACATTCTGACATTTTCATTTTGAACATTAACCTATTAATTGCTGGTTCAGCTAATTCAAAGACATGTACAAATTTGTACAGATGATGTGAACGCTAAAAATAATTGTCCAGGAGAATCGCATCTTCCAAGCAACTTCTGCCTGCTGTGCCAGCATCAGCCCACTGTCATTAACTCCAAGGCATCAAATCCCTTCTTCTCCGTCTCTCCTATTGCTCATTGACATTTTCTTCTCCAGAATACAATCACCTCAGGCCTTTCACATATGAGTAAGCATTCCTGACCACACTTGCCTCTGCATAGAATATCCATTCAGATTTCTCTCCCATTTAGCCAAGATTTTCCACCAGTCTGGATTTAGCTGCTCAATTATTTAAGGCACACACCAAAGCCTAAAGGTACTAATTGCCATGTGTCCTAAGTAAACCCCTATCTAGTTAGGACTTGTATTCTGCATCTTAGTTTACCCAGGTCATCTTTTTAGTAGCAATTAAGGCTGAGGAAGCACTTTATCAAATTACAGAAAATTAATTATTTAATTAAATGCTCATCACTTTATACTATAACAGATTGTTTTCCAACCTCAGACAGTTGGAAATAATATTTTCCCATGCAATTAGCAATTATTACAAATTTGCTGCTACAGTATTTCTGCCCAGGGCAAAAATTTATAGCTTAGCTTTTTTAGTAAAAGCTTTCACCAACTAAAAGCTATCAGCTCCCATTCAGCTTAATGAGCTACATACTGAATCAAACCAAGCAGGTCTGTTAGCAATATCAAAGTTCGGAGCAGTAGCTAGGAAAAAGCAGAGTTGATCCACTTCTATAAACTGCCACTCCAACTGCTTCCGAAATACCACTACGTCTCACATTTTATAAAATTTAAAAGAAACATATCAATGTACTGTTAATGTCAAGGTACATTTTTTAGTCTGCTTTGCAAGACATGATTCTTAAAGCTACAAGAGTTTTAAACAATACTACTACTTGTCTGGCAATGACATCTCTTTCAATTAAAAATACACTTCTTTATTCTAAAACATAAGTATTTGTAGAGTCTAAAGTTTCCATGAAAAAAGCTCTCACAGGAAGCTTGTTTAAATTGACAAATATATGACACATGTATCTGTTAACTTGTCAGTATATTTTTAAAAATGTCAACCTGTACTTCCTCTCACAAGTGGCCTATTATTAGTGGTGGCCAGTGTTATATTCTAAATAATCCAGAAATACTGCTAGAGTGAGGACGGATGGCTGTTCAACTAAATGTTTTTTTAAAAAGTGGGGTAAGTTTCTTTTATTATTAGTGACTGATTACTGGATAGAACCGTCTCACTCTTTCTTCAATCTATGTGTAAGGAAATGAAAAGTTTAAAATTGGAAATAGCCAGTTTAACTCTTTCACATATAGTGTTCTAGTTCTTTTCGCAAACTGGAATGCGTTTATACCAGCCCTAATTTATAACATGAATATTTATTAAGATCTTCACAAAAGCAATTTATTGTTATAAAAAAGCTAAGACAATTCACTAAGCTGTCTCAGGCAGACTTCAGTTTCTCATCTTCTTACCTGTACTGAGCTCCAGACATTCACAATAGATATTCAAGAATTCTACCCTTTCAGAAATCCATTCTGAAGGGGAATGGCTTGCAGCTTTAATATTAATATAAAACATCATTATTGCCATCATTAAGCATCAGTGCTTTCTAATTACTGTTTCTGGAAAAAAACCTCTGGTTTACTGAAAATATCTCCATTATGCAAACTGAATTTATTGCTCAATCCTGGTCCAGGCACTTCCACAGAACTGTCTAAACATCTCTTCACAAGACAATAACAACAAAGGGTTCTAAAAAAAAGACTAATAACCAATAGCATATTTCCATT
Source organism: Tringa tobata (assembly GCA_033628505.1). Taxonomy (NCBI): domain Eukaryota; kingdom Metazoa; phylum Chordata; class Aves; order Charadriiformes; family Scolopacidae; genus Tringa; species Tringa tobata. Next base: position 1,622,297 of record JAHREE010000430.1, read on the forward strand.
AAGATTGACATGAGTATGTATCATCACAGTATAACCAAAACCAAGGAAAATCATTGCATCACAGTAATTGCATCTTGTTTAAATTACTGTTAGAAATCAAGAAGATTTCCAAAATCAATAATACGTACATAAAAAAGACGAAGACTAACCACTGCATTATAACAACATGGCAAGTATGAATCCCATCTGAAGAAAAACTGAAGTTCAAGTGGGAACATAAGTTTTGGAACTCTTCCTGTATGCGTAAGTCACCTCTAGTGACAAAAAATACAAAGTTCACACATGGCTGATTTTAAGCACTCTTAAAATTTAACAAGCATGACATTTCTCTAACCATTTTTCAAGATCCTCCATATGGATCCGTACTCAAGAGCTATCCTGACCAGCCAAATCCTTTCTGTAAAAAAACCTAGAACTCATGAGATAAACAGTTGACTGTTAAGACTTGTAAACAGGTTTGAAAATCTATTAATATAAATTACCACCAGGATTAAATTAGTGTTGGCCTTTCTGTGAGAGTGCCTGAAGCTGGCGGGGGGAGGGGGGTGCACACAGCAGATGACCTCAAGAGTTCCAGGTTAAGTTATTCTATGCATACCATTTATCCTTGATGTATCACGCTGTGACTGCATGAGTTACTGCAAGCCACTCTCTACAAAAGCCATAATGGCACTGTCAGAACAGAGACAGTAATCAAAGTCAGTAAAAGCTGAAAGGCCAATTTACCTTGAAATTGGACTTCAGCTCTACAGCATTTCTGTTTGTTCTTGTGACACAGCCTACACCTTCCAACTTCAAAGCTGAATCACACAGATCCACCAATACGGGACTGCCATCAACATCCACTCCTAAGCCTGTACACAGAAGTCCCCATTGGAAGTTTGATTTTAGGAATGAAAGAGGGCATCTTTAATAAATGCCATCTGGCTTTGACAACCAACTACAGCAGTTATTTCGGATTTTCAGGCTAGATTAATATAACAAAGCATAAATCTGTGTATATCTTTTTATCATACCCATAATTTCTTCTTATTTCTTGACCACACAGCAGAACGTTTAACTTTAGTTCAAGCCTCCACTCTGTTATGAAACAATTAAACACCTTCAAGGTGTTTTTCCTTAACTGGCTAAAAGCAACTCAGTGAGCATCATGTACTGACTTTCATCATCCTCCCCCATAACTTAGTTCACACGGCCAGTTCTTGACAGTTCATTACTTGATGTAATCCAGTGAGTACACAATAAACACTCATCCTTTAGTCCTCTCTTCCAGAAAAAAATCAGCTCTTTTCATTCCCAGGGGTTAATACAGCATGTAGTGCAACCAGATGCCATCTTTTTCATTCAATTAAAGACTATTGTCACAGGAACCTACCTGTTTTGGAGGAATGACATTATAATTCTACACTTGAAATACCTGAAGAAGCTATTTTAAGAAGCTAATTTAACAAGTCTTCCTCATTAAATAAAGACGGTAGAGACACGTGTCGTCTTATAAAATATCCCTGTAGAATTATCTGTCTATCAATCTCTGCCCAATGTGATAGGAATGATAAAACAAGAGCAGAGCAACCATGGCTTTCTGAATGCAACTTTAATGTCTCCATACTATGACTTATCATTAGGCTGATCTTCATTGCTAGAAGTACAGTAACACTACTCAGTGACAGCAGCTTTCCACATTTGTGCTTATACATCAACAAAACATGGACATTCTACACTACTAGTAGCATTTATTACACACAGAAAATCATTTCATTCCTTATTGAATCTGAAAATGCATATCTAATCTGAGTGCATAAAAAAAAGCTTCATGAAAATCCAATCACCCTTTCCTACAAGAAAATATTACGGCCAACAACCACCAAATCTCATACCACTCATGTCCTGCTTTGTATTGAAGCAAAACTTACTGAAATACACCAGGTTAGCAGATAGTATGCCTGACTCTAGATCAGCAAGATTAAGGAAATCTAACCTTACAGTAGAGTGAAAGACTGTTGAAAAATAGTCATGATTAAAATTAACTACATCAAATCAGTGCTACTGAACATTAAGCCAGTAAGAAACCTGACTCTACTCTCTACCAAAGTAATCACATGACAGAGTAAAGAGTTAAGTTGCACTAATAGCAAAAGTAGGTTTCACACATTATCATTTCAACATTTATTTTATCAGCTACTGGTGTTCTCCTATACATTTAAATACATTCTAGTAAGCTTACAGTTAGTAAGACATTACAAGGACATGAAATTAAAGATTAACTATGTACTTCAGGAAGAATATTTTAAGCATTTATCTTTAAACATAATTAATTTTCTATTGAAAAAACATAGGTTAAAAAATATTAAATTTGCTAACAAACAACTATCAAACCAGAAGCATTCATGCTAAAATTCTGGCTTAGAAGAATAACTTCTGAAAAAATAAGAGATGGAATAATAGCATGACAGTTTCAGACGTAAATTTCTATATCCTAGAGACATTAAATGATCCAAAAGTATTCAAGAAACTCTAATACTTATAAAACAATCACTTTAACTGCAGCTAAAAATAATTAACAGGAGTTTACTAGGTTTCAGAGATCCATCTCAAACCAAAATCAAGCAATTAAACTGTCAAATACCACTCACAAAGCATGAGGCTGAATGAAAATGTAACAATTAAAATATCAGATTAACTTTTAGAACTGTGCTCACTTTTCATTCTTTCTCTGATCCCACAGTTTCTTTCCACTCGAAAAGCTTAAGAACTAAAAAAAAATTCAGATTAAACTCCAAGTTACCAGATGTAACAAGTGCCAGATAGAAGAGGAAAAAAAAGCTATCTGTAAGAAGCTCCAGTGTTACACATTTCCTAGTCAGAAGATAAGCTTGCCAACGTCCTTTCACGAAATGCAACGTACCAAAACATTCCAGCAGCAATTGCAGCATCACTACAATCTCTCAATCCACCACCGCAATTGGAATTCAGGCCGCTGAGGTGTGCTCAACAGCATGCTTCCAGGTGTCCCTTGATCCACCTTGTTGCCACCACCTACCCGTCTCTGCCTGGCTGGCACGTTAAGCCTTGTGCTACTGAACTTGAGTGTTTTGAAAGTCCAGATCAGAGGCTGGTATTACTAGAGACTCCCAAAAGTACACTTAAACCAGAATTCCTAGAGACTGTTGCCCATGATATATACCCGAATAAGTTAAATCTTGAACAAGTTCTAAAAGTTTAAGCAGTTTTAAAAGTTTTAAAATAAATGAGGTGATCTGTTCAATCTTCAGATGACTGCAATACCTGACATTTAAAGGTAAAAATCTGCTTTTTTTCTTCCCAAGCTTTTCTCCAAAATAGATACAGTTGATGCAATCAATCCAGTCCTTTTTTTTTTTTCCCAAGCCAAGATGTTTTTAATAAAATTCTATTTGTAAGCTGAATATTAGCAAGAAGGAAAACTCCTCATTTGTCACCCTTAATCCAGTTTGGAAAAAAAACAAACAACACATTTAGTGGAATAAGAACATAAATAGTAAGATTGAATACCGCTACTCTAGGAACTTGTATGCTACACAGAAGTCCAGCTATTTTTCCCTAAATCACATAACTGGACTCAGTATTTAACAGTAACACAGAAACATGCTTTTTTGGCAAGCATAATTAATACATAATTCTGAAAGCCACAAAAAGCAGATTTTTTCTTTATCTTCTAAGATCAATTCATCTTCATGAGATTTCATTTATATGTAGGCTCTTTATTCTTACCAGTGTAACACCAGATCTTTTAGCATTAGGCAAAAATAGCAACACGCTAATTTGTTCAGAGAAGGAAGCACGGGATAGAACATTTGCTTTTGGAAATGTTCTACGAAGTCATGTTCAGAAAGTACAGTCAAAGAACTACTATCTTCTCTCTCTAGTGCGAAGTACTAGAGTGACACATATCACCTCCTTTGGGAAGCTGGTCCAGGGTCTTATACCAACCCCTGGAAAAGAACTTTGCAGCCTCCAGAGGCAAACTGTATCTCTACCACAGAAACCTCTAACATAAGAGATTAAAAGCTGCTTACTGCAGCCGCAAATGAGAACAGCTTGTTTTCTTATTAGGAACTCCTTGCCCTGCTCCACAGTGTTCCACTGATACCACTAATTTTCATAATAGATGACCTAACAGAATTTACCATAGCCATGTTTGCTTTCACCAGACATTAGCCTACAAATACGCAACACCTCAAAACATGAAAAGATGGAAATAATGAAATAACACTTACTGTAATCACAGCCTTGCTCAGACAGATAGAGCCTCTGCAGCCATACTCCGTTTCATCTTCAGACTTGTAATAACTGAGTGTGTTACTTTTCAGAACTACCCATCGATCCTGCCACCCATGAATGTAATTGGTCCACTGTAAAAAAAAAGTAATTTCCAAAGATCAACTAATAGAAAAATAACAATAAAAGACAGTGTGGCTGATATTTCTCAGGCTTTCAAGCACCAGCAGAAAAAAAAGCAACTTATTTTAAGAGTTCTTCCCAGTTGAGAACTCTTAGCTACACACTGGTGCTTTGGTCTTTAATCACAGTACAAAAATTATAAATTAAATACAAATGGAAACAAAACCATTGAAACTTATTTTATCATGCAAGCATTTCTTTGATCATCACTACCTTTCTTTGACAAAAAGCTCTGAGACATAAGCTCTTTTCAGCATTTAACCATTATTCATCCTTTTGTAACATATAAACGGAGTGGAAGAATGTCGAGTAACAGGCTTGCTTCCACATTACACTACATCTATTAGTTAATGCATATCCCATAACTACATGTTAGCTCTAGTAATAACAAGAGAAGGTCTAAGAAGAAAACAAGTTCTATAGCTGAGAAATTCCTAACAATTTTCAAGTGTAGTAAAACCTTGATTTGCTCTCAAAGGTAAAGCCCTTTTTGATCTCTTAATACATCAAATCATTAAGTTCAGTATTTCTTAAAGAAAGCCTCAGCTGTGCTCAGTACATGAGCTGGTAGCACAAGCTGTCATGGAGGTATATTATTTCATGCCTTCCTCTCTTCCCGTCTCTCATGTTCCCAACTCCTCCCAGGTGTGAAAGGCAGAGTCCAAAGTTGTCTTGGGCATAAGAGCAAGGAACAGGGAGGAAAGCACCTTCCCTTCTCTGGCAGAGTTAAGTGAGACAAATATAGCAGTCAATCTTGCATTTGCTGTTGCAATCAATGCTTGCTGTTGCAATCAAATGTGCCACGAATTAAGAGACTCCATAAAGTATACTGGGTAGGGACACCGTTTTAGCAAAGAAGATGACTGTTTTTTCCAACATCTAGATTCTTGTGCTTCAAGAAGGACTTTTCCATGCTTAAGTTCTTTCCTTGTATCCGCCTTAAATTTATTAGCAGGAAATACAACGGAAAAAACCCTGGAGTTCCGAAACATTTTTAAAGAGTCCAGCAGGACTTTCCTCTAATAACCTTCTATTAGCAAATTACTCTGTTTCCTTCAAAGCAGAGAAAGTTTCCTTCTCTTTATCAAAAGGCAGAACAACTGAAACACTATGAAGCACACTGAGAACTGCAGCCTACTTATATTTACTTCAGAAGTATATTATACACACACAGTTATTAAAAATAGATATTTCCTCAGCAGAAAGTTTGGTATGCTACCAGTTCATTTCAATTAGTTTGTCTCAAGTATTACCGAGGCATCAACTAACAAAAGGTAAACTTAACCCTCAAGCATATTCACTGCAACAGGTTTCACCATACTTGACTATTCGGTTTACATACCGTGTTCTCACAGGAAAGGCAGAGTCAGCTACACTCAGCATAATCATCCAGAAAAAAAGTTTGCACATACCTAAGTTACAGAATGTCAGAAGCCATGGCTTCACATGCTATGCCAGTAAGAAACAGTACCTGGACTTAATAAAGTATTTAATTTGCCAACATAAAGATCAATTATATCCCACAAACACTAAAGTTTCTAGTGATAGAAGCATCTAAAGAAAGGAAAACTTTGCAATGAAAAAAACCCAAACAATAAAACTACACTAAACTAAAACCTCACGCTTTAAATGCTGTAACATCTTGCATCCACCTCACCCTCTCCCTCCACCATCCACTATTAGGAGACAAAATCTTACAAATGAAAGCGAAGACCCTTCTTTTCTCCTAACCAATCCTCTCATCTTTGGGGTTAGAAACATTTCCAGGCTGGAAAGAGTTCACCAAGTCTCTAGCAGAGTCCTAGACCCGTTACGCCTGTTTTCTCAGCATCCAGGGCCAGTTTATGATCTCTGTATCCTGTGACCTGTGCCTCCTACGCTGCCTTGTGTTCAGCCTTATCGTGTGGGACAGGAAGAAAATCCAAAACACAGTGTCTTAGTTCTAAAGACGTTTCAACGCTACTCTGAAGGTACTTTCTGTAATAATAACAAGAAAATCTGCGTTCAAACTTAGAAATTCAACATTCAACTTTAAAGTACTCCTAGAAATAAAATTCCCCAGTATAATCCCACACCTACTTGCAAGTCATCTTATTTTCAGTGATAAAAAAGAAAAAAAAAATGTTTATTTTTAATTGGGGAAACAAGCTTTAGTGCCATTTTCCTTCCGCTCCTCCCGAATCTCTTTGCTGCAGGAGTATTTCAGTGCCCAGTTTCGGTACTCGGACCAAAGCCTGCGCCTCTCCCGTGCCGGTGCCCGCTCCTGGGGAGGGACTGCGGGCTGTGCCTGCCTTCGAGAGCTCCTGGGGGGCCAGGGGGTGCCGCGGCCAGGAGCCTGAGGCGCCGAGGAGGTGCCCTCCCCCGGGCGCACCCNCGGCCCCGCTGGCTTTCTAGCCTGAGAGACGCGGCCTCGTCTTCCCCGCCTCAAAACGGCGGGACTCGGGGGGTGGGCGCCAAACCGTTCCCTTAACAAAAATGGTGGCCGCAGGAAGGGGCGGGAGGTGCTGCCGGCTCCCGGGGGAGTCGTGAAGGGGAGGGCGGGCTACCCCACCGCAGGTAGCGGATCCCTGCCCCGCAGGGGGCTGGCGAGCACCGGCGCCGCTCGCTGGGGCCAAGAGGCCGCGGACGAGGCAGCGGCCGGCGGGGCTCGGCGCGGCCTGGCAGGTAGCCGCGGAGTAGGGCGGCGGGCGGGCTCGGTAGCCCCCTCCTTGCCGGGAGCTTTCCTTCTGCTTCACCGGCTGTGCCCGAGGGCGTGTGTGAGGAGCGGAGCGGGCAGCGGCGGTCAGCAGTCTGCCTCGGCTGCGAGGTAGCGGTGTCCCGGCTTCTATTTGTCTAATGTTTCCACAGTTTAGGGAAAAGAAGCGATTTTTTTTTTTTTTTTTTTCCTCCTAAGACTTCTGTCTGAGCTGTGTGTCCTTGCCGATATTTAGGGGTGGAGAGATATTTGTAGAAAGGGGAAAAAAAAATAAGAAGTTGAACGTGTCACTTCACAGTTCATGAACAGATGTAGTGGGTGAGGAAGGACATAAGATCTGTGCTGACTCATCTCCCTTCTCGTGATTCCTTGTAAAAAAAACAAAAAGTGTGTTAAATAGCGTTGGTTGAGGAAACTTCAGTTTCGGAACAGGCACTTCTGGTTATATCGCAAGAGCGATGGTGTACAATTATGTTTTGTCTGACTTCCTACTTGGGAAAAATCGTTGTGTAATTTTTCCATGTTATGTTGCTTGAAAGTTTCCATTGAGGGTGGGGTTTTGTGTTTTTGGTTTTTTTTAAAGAGATTTTAACGTGGATATAGCTATTTATATGCATGCTCTATATACGCAGCAGCTAAAAGTTAAATAATATTAGTACCAGCTGAAAGACTCTGGTATAAATGTATTTACAATGAATGCAGCTCTGAGAGTGACTGGTAAAGCAGCACCACTGTCCTAAAGAATTAGAAATAAAGAGCAGTCACAGACATCTTAATATTTGTGTAATCACTGGAATGCACCGAAAAAAATTCATATGAGTGTACTGTGGGTGCTATTTTAGACAATTCTGTAATATATGAAACATTGTTGAGAAACTATGTTCTTTGATTCACCAGCTGTTTGGAAAGAAACCAAGCAAGATATTTTTTTCTTAGAGCCTGTTGCAACGTACTGCATCTGTTAAGCAAGCAGAGTGGCTGAATTTTGTATATATTGATTTGTATGAGAATAATTTATAATTCTTCATTGCAGTACATTGATGAGGTTAAGTGATATCACCTGTAAAGCCAGTCATGTTTTCCCCATTAAACTCTGAATGAACTTCTTTCTCTATCCTGATCTAGAGCAGGAAATGAAGAGACATGTCTGAGCAAATCCTTTTTGCAGTGATGTGCACTACGTAGCCATACACTGTTATGCTTTCAGTCTAGGACTACTCACTTAGTTACAGAAGTAACTTTTTAATTTTTTTTTTCTCTCCAGACAGTAAACTGACTTAAACAGGTGTTAAAACATAAAAATGCTGTGGGTAGATAGTCTTTCAGGTTGCTTAACAAACATGTTTGTCCTTATTAGAATATTTGTTAAATTATGAATTCTAGCTAATATTTTATAACCAAACTGTAAATTAATAAATACTGGATGCTTTGTCTGTGCTAATAGATTTTTTTACATCTGCCACATCCTCCTTATTTTTCCATAGCATCACCAGCTTATGTTCTTCCAAAAGGTGTACTGGGACTATGAATACCTTATGTAAATTAACTCCTCTTTTTAATGTTCTGACCTTCTTTTCATATGTAACTTGCTGTCTATTACTCCTAATGAGAACGGGCCGTGTCTACATTAGCAAGAATACAGTGCAGTGCGAGTAGATTTGTAAAGGAATGATTTGGTGCAGAGGACCTTAAATTCATTTTATCTATGCTTTAAGAGGTGTGTCTTTGTACTAGCTCTAGTCTGGTCCCATGGAGGGCACCTCCATTAGCAATTATAATGCATCAGGTGTGCTCTGAAAGCACGGTCTTCTAGTTTAGTTTAGTTTGAAAAGAATCTGGTTTGCCTGCTATAAGACCAATCTGAGGTGCAAACCAAAGTCTGGGAAATGGAGATCATCAAACTGATATGCTGATATAGGCCACTCACTCCTCTCTACCTACTTCTATGCCTTTTCCCCTGGACCTTTATTTTGGGCTTCATTGCTGGGTTTGTTCTTTTCGTCACAAGCCCCAGTCATTATTTAATCTTGTACCGTTCTAGTGTCTTAGAGATTGTGAGAAGTTTACAAAGTACTGTTTTAACTGGAAATAGTCATCACCTTTGTTAGAACGGTGGGACAGATACTGTTGTTCTGTACTGCTTATATACTAGTTGTAATACAGAAATGGTTTATTGAGTTTTACTTCTGTCAGTAATATTGTGTCAAAAATTGTGTCAAAATTATGTCAGTAATAAGCATCATAAAATGGGTAACTTTATAAATACCAAATTTTTCTCTTCTCTCTTTTTATATCTCCTATTTCCACTGTTGTACCTTCTGTTTTAGCGTGTTCTTTGTTATTAAAATACATTCACCACTGGTGTATAAACATTTTCATGTATATTCATGCTCATGGTTATGTTTGCTCTTAAATTTAAGACTATTTTTCTTAAGAAGATTCTTGAAGGAGCTTTCTTTATGCCACAGCATATTGCCTACTAGTATAGGCTCTGAGATATAAATGATTCAGGCTTTTTTTCTAAAATAGTTGTGGTCTCTGTGAATCATTGTATTAGGCTTTTTCTTCTAAGTAAAATAAATAGAAGATTACTGCTACTTATGCATATATTGGTAGTAAACACATATCTGTAGAAACAAGGTTGCAGATAACTACACCACTTCTGGTGTAATTTTTACTGATAAATGTTGTTAATAGTAGTTCAGTTTTTTCATTATTTTCTTATGGATTAAACTGCTTAAACATTTGTTTTCAGTAATCTAGAAGTACTAGGTTAGGGTCTTGAGATAAACCTTTCTGTTTAAAAGGTTTTGTAAAATGCTGAATAGAGACAAAAGAAGGTACCACAGTTCTTTCCCCTTTGAATAAACTTTGATGTTTTAAAGACATGAGCTTTTTTAGACAGAGAAGTTGAAAGCAGGTTTTACAACAGAATTGTACTGCGTCTTGTACGCAGAAAATTAATAGGGAATGAGTATTCCACTTGTTTTACTGCCATCACTCTTCACATAAGCAAAGAATTATTCAAACAGTTTGGTGAATGGCATAAAAGACATCTTTTGACATTTAATTTTGGGCATTATCAGAAGCAGTCTCTGTTATCTGTTTACTTTGCAGTGTGAATTATTTACTTTTTAAAAGGATTGAATAGTCTGTAATTTATTATGTCTTAAAGCCAGTGAGTTCAGGAAAGACATAATTTTAGGGCTTTGGTTTTTTGAAGGCTAATTCTAGGTGCTTGTATGTGATCTATGTTTTTGTAAAATGCTGAGTCAGCTACTACTTGAAAAATAGTCCTATTCGGCTGTGTCAGCTTGGGCACTTGGAATTTTCATTTCTGTGAACTCTGGGCTGGTTTTTTGTTCAGTATTAATTTATCATGTACTTTGGTGTATTACATTTGTAAAAACACATCTTTCTTAGAAGATTCTGTTTTCTAAGTAATTTGATTTTATTGTATATTGAGAGAGAGAGAATAGTGAAATAGTAGCAGTTTCGAATGCACTAGTAGGGAACCTAGGTGGTTAACACTGTATATATTAAATGCTAATAACACAGTTGTGTAGTTCTTCCTGTCAGTTCTTTTCTTGTAAATCACTACAACGATTAAAACTGACAGGAGTCCTCTTCTCGGAGCTATTTGGAAACCAGGGCTCTAGTAAATAGCAAACCCCCTGTGGCTGGAAAGAATTGAGCAGATAGTTCAGAAGGACTGATGTGCTTGCTTGCACGTGTCTTTGTTTGTTGGTGGTTTATCCTGCTGAGGAGACTTTAGAAGCTGATACTTAAATCATTATGGAAGGAACATGTTTTTACAAGGAAACAAGAGTTAAAGAGTTTGCAAAATTTGACCTCATCAGCCAGAATGTTTCCTTGCCAAGTCAGTACTCAGAAAAGACAGGTGCACTTCTTGTTGGAAAGTGTGTTGTGTAATGTTACTGTTTGAGGATAAAATCCGTATTCAAGTAATGGGTAAAGAAAGTAGTATGAAATCAAATGAACTACTGGGGTTTGTAGTGTAACCTTTTAAATATCAGAAATATTAAAAATATTCTGGAGAGGCTGAATTTTCCTAGTTTGTTGGATGTATGTTTGTTCTTGTCTTAGAAATTCAAGAAGTAAAGCAATTCATTTGTGGGAAACCCTTTGTTCAAAGGGCCTGTCAATTGGTACGTGAGTTTCTATACCAAGGTGGGTTAGGTGGGTTCTTTAACAATAGTGATTCAGTTACATGAACAGCCTAGGTGAAGATACTTCTGTGCAGTGAGTGGAATAAGAAATGTAGCTACATGTCCACCAATTCAATCCTAATTAGCAATTGGAGTAAAAACAAAGTGGTGTCCATTAAAAATGTTACTTTAGATGATTTCTGGTCTTACCTAGAGCCTTTGTTTCGAAGTGGCCTCTGATGTGGTTTCCAGTTGTAATAATTTGCAGTGCAAGGTAGAGATTTGAAAGATTGGGACTGAAGGTAATTCTTGAATTGGTCTGTTTGGCTTGTTTGTTCTACATTCACTTTTCAATTCTTTATTCTTCAAGTACTCTTCAGTGCTTTGTAAAAAGTAATGGAGGGCATAGAGAAAATATTTCATGCTTGCTTGCTTGTGTAGTCTTTACTATAAGTGATTTTTGTTTCTGCCCAAGAGAACCCCCATTCACTTACGGTGGAGTTGTAACAGCTTTCCACATCTCTTGTCAAAACAATTTTCACTATTTTTTTTTTTGTTTGGTTTAGTTTTTCAGGTTTTTCTGTTTTGAAAAGTTGCAGTTTAAAAAAAAAAGATTTGCTCTCTTATCCTTTGATTCAGTGTGTAGACAACTTTCTACATGACTGTTTTGGAGTATATTTTATATTTTACATTTTTGTGAAAACTTTCAGTTTATATAGAGGTGAATAGGAGTTTTCCTGTCTGAGATCTAGAACAGTAGCTGCTCATTAGTTTATGCTGTTTGGTGGAGGAAGCTGCTTACACCACTTAGCTTAATTCCATCTCAGGACAAAAGAGTGACTGTAAAGAATAGTTATTAGTGACTTTTTTGTAGCATTCTCATTTGGGGAACACACTTATTGAGCTTGCTTGTTTTTGTTCATGTTCCTTGTCTTGGTTTATAGGGGTTTTTGTTCGCTTAAGTGTGTATTATGTGAGGCAGTGGCCCAGCGAAGTTTTATGACAAGCGCATTTTTTGAAGCAACCAAAATTGCCTCTTTCAGAGTCTTAAGCTACTAAACTACCCTTTTAATGAATATGTGTTAAAACTGGATATTTCATATTTGACTTCTGATGATCTTACGAATATTTATGAAGTATTCTAGGAGTTTCATATTATTCGTAACCATCTTCTACATGGATACAATTATTCTAATAATTGTTTTACAGAAGAAATTTTTCCATCCTACACTTGCACTGACTGCTCCAAACTTTAGTAGCACGTGATAATGCGTCATTTGTAAAGTTTGCATAGTAAAAATAAAAGACCAGGGATCACATGTGTATATACATTGATATTTGAAAGGAAGTTTTTTCTGTCTTTTTCATCTCTGGTGTTTTTGGTATAATATTAACTTCAGAGGCGTTTATCTTTTGAACATAGAGTGGTCCATACTACACCACATTTGATTTTAGCCAAAAGCCTGAGAAGTGGTCTTTTGTGGTCAAAAACTGGACGAAGTCAGTCCTATCTTTGTTAATTGTTTATTGTGCTTCTAGTGCTTTTATAGAACTCCTGTTAACATCTTGGTCTTGTCATTGAAATTTAGGGTAATACTGATATTCTTCTGATGCAGCCTGTGTAATGACAGGATTCCTGAAGCTATCATCCATTCTCTACATTTGTTCATGAAGTTAGCTGTTTCAGTTTTATTTTGTTCTTGCTGAAGGAAGAATAGAAGGGTTTAAATAAAGGAAACTCTAAAAACATTTTAATCAAGAGAAAAGAAAAAGTTTTTTTGGGGCTCATAACACAATAAATGAGGTGTCAGATTTTGATGAAATGTTATTGGAGGTGTTTATGAGTTTTACAGAAATCAAAGAAACTAATTTAGATCCTTGTCTTAGCCATCCTCAAAATAAAAATTAAAAAACATGCAGAAAAGACTTTAATAATTGTGTTGCTATCTGCAACATCGGTATTTTTTTACACACTGTAGAGACTTAGTGGGGGCTATTGGGAGGTAAAAGGTGATCCTTTACATCTGTAATATGAACTCTGGGGGAAATAGGTAGTTGTATACCTTAGTAACTTCTTTGCATCTGACTGCTGGCTTGGGCCTCTGTAGTAGCAAAGATGTCAGAATTTGATTTTCTTTATGAAGACTAGTACACAATTTTACAAGCATCAAATCATAATTCCCTGTGTAAATAAATTATTTTTCAAGCTTTTCCATATTGGTGTCATTTTCTAGTCCTAATATCTCTTTGCAACAAGTTGTCAACACTATCTATAAAAGGCAAAGTGTTAACATACTTTGCAAGTGTTAATAACCTGCATAATAACACTCTGTCTGCTGAACTGAATATTCTTATAAATATTTTTTACCTTCCTATGTCTTATCTTATTACATGAAAATAATAATATGAAAGCATCTAAGTTTTCACACAACATGCAAGGTTTCTGTTCCCACAATTGGAGGATTTTTACTGAAGACAAGCTGGAGGAGTGACACAGGATCAAATGCAAGCCATTTCCTTCAGGCTAGTTCAGTCAACCATCTAAAAATGTGCTAATTTTGAATAAAAGTAGAGGCACTTGAAATTAAATGGTTGCTCTGATTTTACTGCTGTTTCAGTGTCTTGATATTTTCATTTAATATATAACCCTGCCTGATTGGTTCAGTTGAGTTTCTGTGCCTGCTTGTAGACAAGTTTGATTGGGGTTTTATTGGCCATCTTCTTCCACTTGTAAGCTTCCCAGGTTACTAACGAAGCTTCCTAAACAGTAATGCAATTCTGTGGTTCCTCTCCACTTTTTCATTTTACATTAATGCTGGTATCCTTTGCTGAAGTCTTCTTCATTACCTTTAAAAGTTCTTCAAGTAACAATTGGAAAGGTACCTCCTCCACTTATAGATGATTCTCCTGCTCCATTCCCCCCATTCCCAAATCACAGGAATAATGGGCTAGTATTTAATTATAGACTGCCTTTACAGACTTCTCTGATTTCACACCCTACTTACTCAGTATGATGCTGAGAGAGATTTAGCGTGTTTTGTTAGAGGAAATGGCTCAGTCTTGCAGCAGCTTCTTGAGATGACAGCATGCCAAAAATATGTCACTCTGCCTAGTGTGTTCTGAGTTAGTGTTTCATTAGACTCTAAACCTTTTTTTCTAAGTTGTTTTGGCAAAAATTTTGTAAGATTGTGTCACCACAAGCTAAATGTTTTCTCTAGGCAATTTTCCATTAAAACAGTTACTACTTCTCCTTACCACTTTCTACACTGACATTTTGTTTTGGGTAGTGTTTCAAACTGTGCTTCTCCTGCATTTCTTTTAAATATTTCCATTTCGTCTGTGGCAGATGATCCACAGTGCTATATCTATTGTGTTATTGCAGCTTTTGTGATTCATTTCAGTGTGCTAAATATTTCACATATTTTTTTCTCAAGCCTGTTGATCTGAAACCAAGATAATCTTCAGGTTCTGTTCATGGTAAGCAGCTGGAAATTTTGTCAGTTGTTATTCATGTTTTGCCTTCTGTATACCTTTAAACTGTGGTGGAGAAGTAATGTCACGCCCTCAAATTAATTTTGTCTTCTTAATTCCAGCTAAGGTATTTGATATTTATACACTTCATCAGCTGGTACTAGCAATGTATTTTGTTCCACACAAAAAGCTGAAAAGATAAAACACATCAGGAGACCACATTTATGAGACTTGGTGTCATCATGGTAATTTGTTTCTCACTGGATATATAACAGTGTGATAGAGAAGGCTTTTGACTTACATCAATTAGTGTTTAAAGCCTCTGTTATAAAACTGAGCCTTTAAGAGTGATCTGAATGAGGAGGGGGAAGGATCTGTATGTGTTGGGGATAAAGATACTTTCAGAAATATGGAACAGCAAAAAAATACTGCAACGACCAGAAGAGGAAATGCAAGCAATCCTGTGTTCATTCCAGCTTTTTGGAAGGAAAGAGTGATAAAAGAAGCAGGGGGAATAGTGGAGGGTCATTTACCTTGAGGAAAGTATTTACTGGGAATTGTACCCATTACTTACCAGAGATGACCAGTAACAATGGAATTATTGTGGAGCTAATTGATACGAGGGTGCTTATAAGCTTGAGATGACACCTGGAATGTTGTGTTGGATGCAGTGCTTTTTCCTTTGAAGTCCAGCAAACCTGTTCTGGTAAATGTGTATGTTAACTGTAAGAGATTGTCCTACTGTAAGTGAAAAATTTATGAAACTGTTTGACACTGTGGTCTTTTATTTGATAGATACATATAAGAGCTATGAAGCCACTCCCATTCCTACTTGCCATTATAGTAGCTGAAGTACTACTAAAGGGTCAAGAGAAGAGTTCTGGTCTCTACATCAGCTTCTGTTCTTTGAAATACAAGATGGAGATAAACACAGTGTTTATTACTTGATCTTGCATCTTTGGAAGACGTCATAAATAATAATTTAGATTAATAGAATGTGATTAAAATTGGGATATTTTTGCCAGAACTTTTTTTTTTTTTAAGGTGACTTTAATAATATCTGACTCAGTTGGCTAGTATGCTTCAGGAGAATAACTTCAGGAGAATACGAGCATTGCCACCATTATTTTAAGAAGTCACCCGTATGGTTCTTTAATAGCAAAAATTCATCTCTAAATGCAAAAATGCATAATGACCTTCTTCAGTTTGGTTGCTAATGAGGCTTATTTAAGTTCTGGGGTGGGAAAGCAGCATTTAAGGAAAAAATGTTACACTTCCAGATTTGTGTAATTTGTGGTTGTTTAATAGAGCTGCTGTATGTGTCTGAAAGGGTGTGGCTCCGCCAAACAGGAAGTGCTCCTGACACAGTGAGCAGCTTGAAGGGGAAGTTTAGGAGTGAATGTGCTTCCTACACACAGAGTAAGGCTGAAGTTGTTTATGAATCAGCAACTTAAGGCAGGAAGAAAGTCTTTCTGTATGCTTTTCCAGTAATAAATACATGTTAAGCAATTTATACTGGTGTCACACTTGGATTCTGCTTGTTTTAATCTGGCAAAAATAAGACTACAGGTCTGTGCTACAGAGGGTAAAATTTGCTTCCTTTAGTTTTTAAGAGTGATTTAATAACTTGACTATTTACCATAAAATTAGAGTCTATCAAAGGATTCAGCTATTTACTTTCATAAGCAACAAAGGAAAGTGTCAGAAGTTCATGTATCAGAAGTACCTGCATGTATAGGAAGTTACTGATGGCAGTAATTGAGTAGTAAAGGCTTGGTAAGTTCTATTAGTTGGATACTGATACCATAGCCCTACAAATTAATGGAAAAAAAAAATGCGTGAATTTTACCCTGAATTAAACAATAGGGTTTTATTCAAAACTTTTAATGGAAGCCATTTGATTATAAAAGATGAGCTTTAACACCAAGTTTTGAATTTGAGCTGGAAATTACTGGAAAAGAGGCTATGGCTTGTCATAAGCAAGAATGAGGACTAAATGAAAAATGGTCTGCAATTTAAAAATCATGTATTTTCTTCTCTTTTAATGTAATAAACTAGTGAGCAGTAATTTGATTTTAAGACAGTATTGTTTCATATGACAGGATAACTTAGAGGCATAAATCTCATTTACATGTGTAAGTTACTAGCTTTTATCTGACATTCATGGTGCTCAATTATTTCTGTAGTGGAGCTTTTAAAAGAGTATGTTTTTAAGTTAATAAAAAAATAAAGTTTATTGTCTCCAAACACTGAGAGTTACAGGTGGCTTTATGTGGTGTGTGGCAGCTACTTTAAAGGAATATAAGTCTTCATATTTGTGATAAGTATGTTGTTTTCTGGATAAGTATAAAATGCTTATTCAATAAATACAGCAAATGAATTCTATAATTATTTTTTTCTATATATTGTTCCGCTGGAACTGAGAAACAAATACGTGATCTCAATTCTTTTTTTTCAGGTATTAAGTCTTAAAAGAGGTACTTGTTTTCAAGAAGTACTATGGATGACATGAAAAAAGTTGGCAACAGCTCTTGCAGTGATGGACTTCTACTTAGAATGGGCCTCAATGATAACAAAGCTGGAATGCAAGGTTTGGATAAAGAGAAAATCAATAAAATCATCATGGAAGCTACCAAGGTTGGTTTCATTACTCTTTTTCTGGTGTTTTATCTGTTGTCCAGTGTCACTGGGGTGTATTAAAAAGAGCATGGCCAGCAGTTCAAGGGAGGTCATCCTCCCCCTCTACTCTGCCCTGCTGAGACCTCATCTGGAGTACTGTGCCCAGTTCTTGGCCCTTCAGTTCAAGAAGGACAGGGAACTGCTGGAGAGGGTACAGCAGAGGACTACAAAGGTGATTAGGGGCCTGGAGCATCTCCCTTACGAGGAAAGGCTGGAGGAAGTCCAGTGGAAGGCTATGAAGATGATCAAAGGACTGGAGCACCTCTCTTATGAGGAAAGGCTGAGAGATCTGGGTCTGTTTAGCCTGGAGAAGACTGAGAGGGAGGGGATCTTACCAATGCTTATAAATATCTGACGGGCGGGTGTGAAGAGGATGGGACCAGCCTTTTCTCAGTGGTGCCTGGTGACAGGACAAGGAGCAATGGACAGAAACTGGAACACAGAAAAATCCATCTGAACATGGAGAATTTGAGAGTGACAGAGCACCAGAACAGGCTGCTCAGAGAGGTTGTGGAGTCTCCTTCTCTGGAGATACTCAAAACCAGCTGGGTGGGTTCCTGTCCAGCCTGCTCTAGGTGACCCTGCTTTGGCTTGGGGGTTGGACTAGATGATTTCCAAAGGTCCCTTCCAACCCCTACCATTCTGTGATAATGACCTCTTCCTCCCTCCCCCCAAAGTTTTATCTCTCATGTGTAAATGGAGGGCATCTTCTAAGACAAATGCATGTGTGGGGAGGAAGGGGAGGGACTGTACCTTAGGGTGCCATAGGGTAGTGTTGGATTCATCCACAAGGACACAGATGATTACTACTGAGTACATCCCTAGGTTTACTTTATGCCTGAAGCAATACATATACATCACAGCATGGTCCAGAGGTAATTGTGAAGGTTTTGGCTTCCTTAGGCCTTTTGTTTTCTGTTTTCCCATTCATTTGCCCACCCCATTATTAATCAGCCAGGCAGATCTACCTCTATTGGTCACCTCTATTGGTGATGTAATCAGGTTTTTCTAAGACTTTCAGCAGAATTTCTTTGTGCTTAGTCCTTGTCATCTTGACTGTCTTCTCAGTATTCAAGAGAGCTGCCAGAAGTGTGCAACTGTATACCAAAGATCCACAAAGGACCGCACCAATCTACAAAGTATTGAAATATTAGTCCTTTTAGATGTTATTGGAGAGACTTCACATAGAACTTATTTGAGCAACTCTGGGTTTTCTTACTTTTCCTTGCACAACTGTGTATTTCATTTGGTTTCGCTATGGCCCTAGGTTATTGCTTGATAATTTTGCTCATGAATTCTGTATTGACTACTGTTGCCCTGTGGTAAACTGCAGGAGTTGGGGGCAGGGAAAGCAGAAAACATACTATAAACAGCTCTTATTTGGCAAACTTTTTTTTGCTTGCGCTTTCACATTGATGATACTTTATCTGTTTTCAAGCCCCCTATTGATTAGATGTTTCTTCCACTTTCTCTGTTCACTCTCTCTTGAAAACTTAGTGCTTTGTCAGACATATCCCTAATAACGATATTTGGATAACCTTTTTTGTCAGAACAGTTATGGTTTCATTTTCTGGTATGCAATAGAATGAACTGTAAAATAGGCTCCCAAAACTGATATACAGGCATCTATGTATTAGAATATGTTTCTTTCAAAAAAAGTTAGAGAATATAAATACATAAATATTTAAATTTAAATATAAATACAGCTTGAGAAATCTGAAAAGGTGTACTGATTCTTTTTCTTAAGCTTTTCGTTAGTCTTCAAAATTACACCTAGAAACACTACCCACATTGTATTACAAGAAGATTTTTATACCATTTCAGCTGTTAAATACTGCAAGAGACATAAAAAAATCCACAGCTTAATAACAGTCTTAAGTATTGTGTTGCTTCCTACACTAACATTTTGGTACTTACTACTTTCAGTGAGTCTCAACAAGTTGTGTTTGATTGCAGGGGGGAGAAAAGATGAAATGTGTGTCTGATATTGAAAGAAAACACACCCTAATTTCTTCTGATCCGAGATTTCTTCTAAGCAATGAGACATGACATGTTACAGTCTTGCTGTTCATCCTTTTTATCATTATTATAGGAGTGGATATTTTTGCTTTTTATATAAATGCCTGATTCTTATTTGACTATGGCTGAATTCTTGGTCTCAGTGACAGTTTGGTAGTCAGAGGCTTTGAGTTAAAAATTTGTTGACTTTAGCAGATCTTACTAGGTGGTTCAATAAAAGACATTACCTCTTCCTTTAAATGTTATTTCTCTTGTAAGCTAAGTACATGTTGCAAGAAAGATATTTTATTTCCTGTGTTTGAATTTTCCCCTTTTCTATTTCATTGTATGCCGCCTTTTCTTTGTTACGAGTCAGGAAGGGAAGTCACATTATATGTTCTCTACATGATTGTTGTCTTTTTATGTCTTCATTATATCTCCTTTTATTCCTTTTCCTGAAGGAGCAATTACATACTTGATAGCAAGAGGGCTTTTTTATACCCATTTGCTTTTCATCATCCTCTTCCAAATAGCTTCTAATCCTGCAAAGTACTTCAACATTAAATGGTCAATAAAATACTCAACATTAGAAGTGGATTTGACTTTTACAATGTCATTATTTATTTCTGTGTAGTAAATGGAAAATGGAAAAGTACTTAAATAATTTTTTTACAGTATTACACTCCTTGTCTTGGAGGTATTACAAAGAGTATTTTGACTTTTACATACTTTTTTAAATTATTTTTTGTTGTGAAGAGTTAGACTGAATAAACATAACAAGTTCTCCAAATAGTTCCTTTGCTTCTCTGAGTATAGGGGATCTGAGAAGGAGAAATATATTTGTGTCATTTGAGGGAGAGATGTAAAGCACCAGTCTCTTTTGTGTATCATTTATGTGAAAATCCAAAGTATGCATTAGAAACTGTTATTGTGCTTTCTATATTTAAAGATCAAATGTGGTTGTTTATAGGAAAAAACAAATATAAACCTTAGTGTTTTTGCAATTTTCTTCCAGGGTTCTAGGTTTTATGAAAATGAACTTAAAAAAGATCAACAAGTTAACCAACGAATTGAAAAAATGATGCGGCTAAAAGAGAAAATTACAACACAACAGCTCTTGAAAGCACAGCTGCAGGTACTAATCTTGTAAAGACTTTTTGGAGTAAATGGCACATGATAAACGTTTTGGTGTGTTCCTGTTCACTGCATTAAATTCTGATATAAGCACAGTGTTAACTACCATTTTGATGTTTGTCATGCAGGTAAAAGTGCACAATGTTTTGATCATGTAATCTTAATAAAAATTGATAGAAAAATAGAGTGTAAAATCACTCCAAAGTTTTCTCTAAATGAGTAAAATGAAGGACAGTAATTCCTTTTCTTTTAAGTCTGATCAATTTAAAGGGATATAATTATGGTTTATATAAAACTTACATTAAATACCTTGTTAATAAGTATTATATCCATCTTAAGTTTACTTTCTGTTTCTATAATATATGTATATTTGAGTTCAATAGCCTGCAATGGGATGAAGGGAGGGTCACAGTTGCCAATTCTTTTGGATATAATTCATTCCTTATTTATGATAATTAATTAAAAAATCATCATGGCAAGCAGTTACAAGAAATACAGGTGTCCTGAACTAGAGAGATGAAGAGGCTATTTCTCTTCTCAAATGCTAATGATAGATAATTGTATCCAAAATATTACTGTGTATGAAGGGCTGTTAAAAGAAAACAACGGCACCAAGGTTGCACACTAAACATTCTTGGGTGCAAATGAATTAAAATTGCTTCCTTAGCAATTGCTTGATTCCTTTCCTTTTTCATTTGTTCTGTGATTCAGTCTTTAATTACATGATTACTCACTATTTTTCCCTAACAGGATTCCTGCTTCGTTCGGTGCACAGTGCAGACAGTGTTCACTGAGTGGGCAATTATTCAATATTTACTGTTGTCCTCATTGTTCAATGGGTGGCCCAGAGCTTTATTTGTTGTGCAGTAGTCTAAGCCAGCTTTGAACACAGAATTACTGACTTCCTCATAGGCTTTTCCATGTTGTGCACCATGTAGTGTGAATTCCTTAAATTATTCTTCCAATACTGTGGCAAAGTAGAGCAGTATTTTTGCTTTGTAGATGAGGAGCTGAAGCATACAAAGAATAAACACATCCATTAATTTTGAAAGCTATTGTGAGGATTATAGGTACCAAGCTTCTGTGTACAATCATTTTTTGTTCATTGCAGATCTGCAAATCCCTTCTGTAAATTAGATGCCAGTGTCTCAAACTTGTGCCTAGAAAAGCTTGTATTTATTGAGTACCTCTGAAAAGTCTGTTATAAACCTATATGCCTCAACTGTTTTCAGTTGATCTTTAATATGAATCAGTTAAGTCTCTTGGGTTTGGGGTATTTTTTTTGGTTTTGGGGTATTTTTTAGTTTTCTGGGGTAGCTTTTAAGTAATTTAATTACGAAAAAATACTTCCATTTCCGTCCTTCCTTCACCACAGAACTTTTCATTTTACAGAGAACAGTCTTTCTTATGAAATGAATGACATGGATCCTATAAAATTAGTGAATGGCTATGTACCTAAAGAATATATAGTGCATGTACTGAAAGCTAAAAATTTGAATTGCTTTGGATACCCTCATGCTATGTTTTTCTGAACTTAAGCTTTTGATCTTGCAACATAATATTTTCTTTTAATGTTTTCTTTGAAAATTGCTCTCTATAAAAAAAGGGAGAAATTCCTTCATCTGGGTCTTACTGGGCCCTGACTTTCAAACCCTGTGTTTGAAATCTTTATGCCACTTGCTCAAATAGCAATCATTTTTATTTCCAGTGGAGTAAGTGATAAGTCAGCTGCCATACTGCATGACAACTTGTCATTAGAGGGGGATAACATGCACACTTTTTTGCTGGCTACCTTTAGATTTTGGCTGCTATAAAAACATCTCAAAATATTGGATTTTGGTTCCATATGCAGATAAGCTCTAGTTCATGATTGTTGTTGCCCTCACTTCTTCATCACAGGTTCTGAACCTTTTACTTTCTCCTCTTCTTTCTTTTAATTTATACTATCCTGAATTTTCTGATTCTTGTCCCACATCCCCAGATTACCATCGGTCCTCTTTCAAAAGAGGTCTTTGTCTATGCCCCCAGAGTGCCCACTGAAGTCTCCAGTCTCCTGGCACAGCCAGTCTTTTTCTGTGTCTGATATCATAAGTACCTTCCCTTTTTCCTGTCACCCTCCAGCTACTCTTCCCCTGACCATTATCTCTGCCTTTAACTTTGCAAGTCTTGTTTGTCCTATTTGGTTTTCTTAATAAGTGCTGTCTATTGTTTAATCAGCTTTTCTAGGTCTTCAGATACTGATATAGTCAGCTCTCATTATCTTGTTCTTTACTGTTGTTGTCTGTCGAGTTCTTTAACTTCTTTTTAATACTACCATCTGATATAACATGAGAGAATTTGTTTTCCTAAAATTTATAAATTGTAGCTATCCATATATCTACTTGCTATGAATGCTGTAAGTTCTTGCCTGCAGAGCAAGGTTTGTTTCTAGGATGATTAGAAGTTCAGCTACAGCTTCCTAAGATGGCAGTTGATCTGAGTGCTGTAAGGTGAAAACAAACAAACAAAATCTCCACTCACTGGATTAGTTGGACAGTATCCTGGCTACATGGTGGAAACAGTAATATAAATAAAATGTAGAATCTACAACATAGTGCTGTGTTTCTCATCTCGAGAGTGTGATTATGCCAAGGAATTTGTGATGTTATTTCTCAAATTTTTACGGTTTTCCTTAGAAGACGTTCTTTGCAGAAGGACACTTATCACCATTGATTTTTGGAAATAACTGGAGATTAGAAAGTACTTGTGAATCTTCTCAAAACTGCCATTTCCATATATAGATATTTCTTTGGGGTTTTGTTTGTTTATTAATAATCTTAAACATGAAAGGTAATTTGAAGTTTTCCTAATCAATGTCATTGTAATCTTTTAAGGGAAATTATATACTGTAGAATATAATGTAATTCTTAATTTTTGAAAATTTTCTGCAACAGAGTTAGATTATCCTAACAACCTAGGGTGGAATTGCTTGAAATTCAGCAGTAGTTAATAATACTTTTAAAAGTATCCAGCCGTCAGTGTTTGCTGGTTTTATACATGTGGGTTTTATCCCAGATGTTTATTCTGTAAATAGTTACTGTTGTCTTAAAATAATATCACTGTTTATTATCTCTTCACCTTGCCAGATGCTTTTACAAATACAGAAGAGATTTTGCATAATCTTTTCTGTCTTACTTTGACAAAACAACTGAAGATATAAAGCTTGTATTTTGTATCATGGGACAAGAAAAAAAAGAGAGATTACTCTAAGTTGTCTAAAAGCTACACTAAGCAAAATTAAACTTTCAATTACAATTTGTATGTTTTAGGGTTGTTTTTTTTCATCTGGCTTAGAAACAAAAGAACAACTTACTAGCTCTTTTTTTGTTTAAAGGAAAATTGGAAGCAGCTTTTAAAAACTTGTCAACCTGGCCTGCCTCTGAGGTATTATTCCATAACTTTCCTTATATTGCTAAGAAAACATTTGTAGGTGCCCTGAAATCTCTGAGTATGTCTGGGTGTGTTTTGTTTTAGCATATTACTTGCATCAGTTGCTTTTGCTGAAGAGTTATCTTTTTGTATTTCTGATTAGTTTAATGTCATTTTATTTCTACCTTTAGATGCATATATTATCTGATCAGTAAGCGTCATGTTAGAAATGCATTTCATAGAATGGTTTGGATTGGAAGGGACCTTAAAGATCATTGAGCTCCAACCCCTCTGCCATGGGCAGGGCCACCTCCCAGTAGACCAGGCTGCTCAAAGCCCCATCCAGCCTGGCCTTGAACACCTCCAGGGATGGGGCATCCACAGCTTCTCTGGGCAACCTGTTCCAGTGTCTCACCACCCTCACAGGAAATAATTTCTTCATAATATCTAATCTAAATTTTCCCACTTTCAGTTTAAAACCATTACCCCTTGTCCTACCGCTACACTCCTTGATAAATAGTCCCTCCCCATCTTTCCTGTAGCCCCCTTTAGGTACTGGAAGGCTGCTATAAGGTCTCACCAGAGCTGCCTTCTTCTTCAGGCTGAACAACCCCAACTCCCTCAGCCTGTCTTCATAGGAGAGGTGCTCCAGCCCTCCACTGAGGAGGGCTTCGTGCCCCAGCTCTGGACTCATTCCAACAGGTCTGTGTCCTTCCTGTGCTAAGAAAATGTAAAAAGAAGTTTGTAAAAATTGTGATAAATTGAAATACAGAAGTTATGTAACTAGAGGAGCAATTGAGAGTATTAATTAAGCAATTCGAATTTGAGAATAACCTGAAAATTATCTGCAAAGTATAGTTTAAAATAAGGATACTTATAGTGTGACTTGAACTATTGCTGAATTAGTAGAATGAAAGTAATGTAAATTCCACACTTTTTCTTTGGTTCTCGTTTGGATGGCTTTCCCCTTGTGCTTTTAATTCATCTAAACCCGTTTTCTCAGCCTCAGGGAGCATACTGTGCTCTTCTGTATGGAGTAGCCTTGTTTGAGGCCCCATTCTAGCCTTTCATCCCTCAAATCAACTTGGAACAAAACAGAGAAAAGACTTTGTAAATCATTACTCAGCAATTTACCTAGAACATTCATAAACACTTACTTGGTTCAAGTGCCTTCAGCTCCAAAGATGGTTTTTTGGATAAAGTTTTAATGTTTTTTATTAGACAACTCTGTTGAGGGGAAAAAGAGAGAAAAAGTCTTCGACTAACTATGCAAATTGCACATAAACATTCCTTTCCAAGACCCTAACACATTTAAATCAATCCAGTGGCATTTCTGTAATGGTACCTTGATATCATGAATGCGCATGAGTGTCCTTGTGCTTTCAAGCAAAGTGAAACTCCAATTCCCTTTCAGTGCTTGTATTTCTTGAGCTCTATTATGCCTGTTTGTTGAGTTTCTTTCTAGCAGTAGCAACCTTTTTTTGTGTAAATAGAGGTTAGGATAGTCATTAGTGTGGTTAGAATGTACCTAGAATGATCTGTGGTACTGCCAACATAGTCATCCTTAACAAGTAGACCTTAAAAATCGCCTGTCAAACAATGCACTCATGCTTTCTGATGACATTCACAGTTCATTCCTCATTCATAGTTGGAAAATATTTCGGAAACAAGCACATGATCTGTAAGTGGTTTGGTAAAAGAATGCAAGCAAATTAAGCACAATTGAAGTATTTCATGAAGAGGTCTGTGTGCTCGGTCTCTTGTTTCACAACACCATGGAGCTGGTGAAGCAGGAGTACTGCTCACAGTCTACTAGTAGATGATACATCTTCAACGCTAGGAGTGAAACGCACTTTCTATGTGTGGGCTTTTCTTTAAAAGTCACCTTGCAGTTTTGCTAGCAATACAGTCTTACATTGTTGGTTTATTCTGTTCAGGTGGACAAACTTGTGATAGAACTGGAACAGACCCGTAACCTTAGCAATACGATTGTGCACATTGACATGGATGCCTTCTATGCAGCTGTGGAAATGAGAGACAATCCAGAGTTGAAGGAGAAGCCTATAGCAGTGGGATCAATGAGCATGTTGGTAAGGCCAAATGTCACGCTAATTCAGAAATCAATTACATGAATCTAAAGTCTAATATACCATACAATAATAATGTAATTTGACACTGTCATCTAGAGAATTTCTAGAAGTGTGGAAAAAATAACAAAACCAGTAAACATCTGTTCTTAGACTAGACTATGTAAGCTGGATTTTATTTTTCAGTAAAAAGTGTACCCATGACATTTTGAAGGATGTAAACAGATTGAAAGGTGGGGGGGAGGGAATTCATATTAACTCCTAGCCTTGTCAGTCTTTTCTGCTTGGAGATATGTGATTAGAACTTGATTATTTAGTACTAAACTTGAAGAAAAGCTTGATTACTGAACACTAAACTTATTTACTCTCTCCTAAGTCTACGTCAAATTACCATGCTAGGAGATTTGGTGTACGTGCAGCCATGCCTGGATTTATTGCTAAAAAGCTATGTCCACATCTAACTATAGTACCATTAAACTTTGAAAAATATGGCAAAGTGAGTAAAGAGGTAAGTGTGCTCTCTAACCAAAGGTCAGTGTACCTGGTTTTAGACTCTATGAATACATCAGTTCTAGATAACATGAAAAGTGGTAGTTTAAGCATTAAAGTCTTCAGTGATGTGGCTGTGAACATAAATTAAACAAAACATTGGGGCTTTTGAACAAGGAGATGAAAAAACAGTACATTCATCCATCCTGCCATTTTAATGAAGTCAGTAGTGGTGCTGATAGAGATTTTCAAAACTTTAGTCAGTTAGTGCTGCTGCTTGAGCGTTATTATTCTTAAAATTTCAAAACCATGGAGCATAATCTAATGACTAGGAAGCTGCAAGTATGTAGGAAACATGGAGATAATAAATGCACACAATGCATAATCATAATTTCAAATGGTAATTACTGGAGAGAGAAGTCAAGAGCATTAGTGAGTTCTAAATGCAGATTCATTTGTTTTAAAAGAAGGGACTTGAAATAAAAATCAAAAAATTAGGGAGAAAAGAAATCACATGTTGCTTTAGCAGTAGTAACTTTACTTAGTGCCAGGAGAAATACTTAGGATACCCAAAATCCAGTCTAAAAAAAAATAAAAATAAAAATCCAATAAAAAAAAAAATATAATCCCAAAGTAGGCCTTAAACTAGTAGATGGCACAGGTCTTCTGACTTGAATAAAATCATGCCAAGATTTATTTATTTTTATGAAGCCTCAATCTCTTCCCGTAAATAAAGGCAGTTACTAATATTGATCTTATTTTATTTCGTTTTTCTCAATTCTGTTGTAAAAAAGCATATATAAATATGAGTGTTTCAGAATGGGTTTAAACTTGTTAAGGATCTTGGGTTTCATGATGAATATTTCATTTGTTGTTTGATGAGGTAAAGTATTAAATGTTCTGGCTGATTTGTTTTTTTTTAGNAAATCATGCCAAGATTTATTTATTTTTATGAAGCCTCAATCTCTTCCCGTAAATAAAGGCAGTTACTAATATTGATCTTATTTTATTTCGTTTTTCTCAATTCTGTTGTAAAAAAGCATATATAAATATGAGTGTTTCAGAATGGGTTTAAACTTGTTAAGGATCTTGGGTTTCATGATGAATATTTCATTTGTTGTTTGATGAGGTAAAGTATTAAATGTTCTGGCTGATTTGTTTTTTTTTAGTTATGCCTTTCTCTTGGGATTTGGATTGAAAATATTTAAATTTATTTTGTTATTAAAAGTTGAGCAGTGAATCCTTTCTAACCAGTTTCAGAAAGATGGAGTGCATGTGAACAAATGTGGTACCTAAGAACTTCACCAAATCTGATAGAGAAAACATAACATGCTCAAATTTTCCTTCTTTAAAAAAAAATAAAAGGGGTAAAAAAAGGGGAGAAAAGGTAGAGAATTTATTTTGACTATTTAATTTATTATGTTGCCTTTTGGGAAGAGGCACTTATCACTAAAGATTTTTCTAATAAGTTTTGTCTGTGGCATTAACCAGTGCTCTAAAACATTGTCTATAACTTTAGTTTGAATGTAAGTTAAAACTTGAGTGGTCTTGTATTTTTTTGAACTTTTGCATATATGATGTTCTGTGATTCTATGTCTGACATCGTGCACAGAAAGATGCATCAGTGCTTTGCTGAGTTCCCAGGTCCGCAGAGTTTTGTTCAGATGGTTACTGTAGTGTCTGTGAACCTAGTGCCTGTGGAATCCTTACACACTGATCTTAATGACCTCTACAGTATAATGCAGTGCTCAAAATCTGTTGAGTTCTCACTTACTATTGATGTCTTGCCACTTGTGAGAAGCAGTACTATGATTTTCCAATATCAATGAATAGTTTGTTCTATAAATGTCTTTAATATTGATTGGTCATCTTGAAGTTTCAGAGTACATTTGTTCCCTTCATAACTGTGTGTCAAGATCTGCTCTTACAGCAACAAGGCTTTAAACTTTCACTATGTGTTTATCAAGGTTAGAGAAATACTGACCGAATATGATCCCAATTTTATGCCTATGGGCCTAGATGAAGCCTACCTGAACATAACAGAGCACCTGGAGGAAAGACTGAACTGGCCTGAAGATAAGAGAAGATTCTTTTTTAACACAGAAAGCACTAGAGAAAGAGGTAAGCAAATTACTCTCTTTTTATGCAGTCACCTGGCACTAAGGGAACAGATGGTTTCTTTTAGGCATCGTTGGCAGAATGATGACACCACTAAATCATAGTTACAATTTAAAGCTTTGTTTTCTTAACAGGAAATTGATGATTAGTATAGTACAGACTTGATGATTAGAATAGCACAGGATTTCTACAAGCAGAATCAATGAAGTACAATGTAACTAGCATAATACAGAATTTATAATACAGCTTAAAAATTTATAGTTTCTAAGCACCTGGACCCTCTGCAGACTGGGTCAACTCTTGATACATGGTTTGCTGTATCAATGTAACGATCATGATTGAGACTCAAAAATCACATAAAAGGATATGAATCACTCCCTCAGTTCTCAGAGGAAGCAGACAATGGTGGAGGTGTCCTTTTCCATCCAGGGGGTCATGTTCTCTCCGTCCGGCAGCAGTTCTGGTCCAAGTCCTCTTAGGACTTTAACTGCTTGGTTTTACAGACAGTTCTCTGGGACCTGTTATGTTTTTCCCTGTTCTGTGGCAGGGTCATCAACACTACCAGGTTGGCCAGGTGCCTGGGGCCTTCAAGGCCAGCAAGGAATGGAGTAATTGGCCTGGCACCCAGGAACCTTGAGGCCCGCAGAGCAGGGAAGCATAAACCTGTTTGTTTTGTCTACTGGGTGCACAGGACCTTCAGCGCCTGATAATGAGGGGAAAGCAAACAAATACATGACCTGCTGGGTCCCAGAGAATGGCTGTTTGCCTTATAAAATGGCATTAGTTATGCTAATCACATGACCTGGGGTGGGGAGCAGGTATTACTGGTCACCTATGCATATAATATGTAAGCTATATGTTATAACTTCAGATATCTTATAACATACAAGCTTCAGTTAAGAGCGTGCACTTCCAATGGGTGCAGCTTAAGTCCTTCCATAATTCATCCTCTGGTAACTCTCTACCTCTGATTTCTTAGTTTACAGGTTAACTTCCTCTCCTATTCACCTGTGCATAAAAGGTATGCTGCTAATAATTTCGACTTGGAAGACTTACTTTTTTTAACTTGAGTAAAATGTGTGAAAAGTGGTACTAGGTTTACTAAACCTAATTGTTTTAAGTGTATATTTTCCTTTAAAATTCAACATGATAATTTTGCAAATAAATAGTAATAATCTTACGAGTTAAGGAGTTGTAGAATAAATAAACTTACTGTTTTAAGGGTTATTTGTATTTTGGAAAGTTGTATCCTAAAATACTGTAGTGGGTCCTGTACATCAGAAACATGAGAAATTGTCTGCAAAGACAGTATGCGTAAGCTCTGGTTACATGATTATTTTACAAGATTAAAAATGTATAAAGTCATGAGCACTGCAGGATTTACAGTAATGCTTAAGAATGACTGGATTTCACTTGGTAGAAGATGGAGTTGGAACCACATCCACAACTGTATACCCAATAGGGAGTAATAAAAAAGGAGGAGTCATACAAATGGTTGATTGATGTACAAACCAGAACATTTATATTATCAGTATTCAATTAAGAGGA
Organism: Tringa tobata; assembly: GCA_033628505.1. Taxonomy (NCBI): domain Eukaryota; kingdom Metazoa; phylum Chordata; class Aves; order Charadriiformes; family Scolopacidae; genus Tringa; species Tringa tobata. The sequence goes on from JAHREE010000430.1 coordinate 1,652,533, forward strand.
TAATCAAGGATACGCTACTACTAAAAAGCATTAATAGAATAGGAAGAAACAAACTGGCATAGTCTTTACAAAATAAATATCACTGATGTGGAGTCATGTGCCTCTTTGTACTTCTCTGACATCCTTGTTCTTCAGAAAAACAAACAAGCACTTAGAATGTGAAACCATAGTAGTAAAGTTAGTAGTAGACAAAGGGCTGCTGACATTACTTGTTCTGCCATGACTGCAGTTAAAAACAAGAAGCTCATAATTCTAGAACCAGATATTCCAAATCCCTAATTTTCTTTGGAGAATATTGAAAAACTTTTACAAAAGATTTTTATTTCCACCAAAAAAGGGAGCATCTGGTGTTCACTTGACATGAAACAAAAATAATGCCAAAATATTTATGCTTTTCTGCTGCTACAGCAACAGGCCATTAAGCCTTGTTACTTTTCTGGAAGTTACGTCCAGTCTCCTAGCCAATTCTTCCAATCTCAGCCAAGTTCAAATCACATTAAGAACAAAGCAATTATGACTTTCCTCTCTTGAAACAAAAGCAATGCAATCACTTTGGCTAAATAATGATTTTTTTTTTTTTTCAAACAGAAAAAATGAGGCTGCTAATGCACTCTCTTCAGCCACTGCAGAAATAAATCAATAAATAATATAGAATTTTTTAGGTTGGAAAAGACCCTTAAGGTCATTGAGTCCAACTTTTAATCTAACACTGCCAAGTCTACCACTAAACTATGTCCCTAAGCACGACATCTACACATCTTTTAAATACCTCCTGGGATGGTGACTCAACCAGTTCTCTGGGCAGCCTGTTCCAATGCTTAATAACCCTTTTGGGGAAAAATTTTTTTCTAATACCCAACCTAAACCTCCTCTGGTGCAACTTGAGGCCATTTCCTCTTATCCTATCACTTGTTACCTGAGAGAAGAGAAGAGAATGACCCCCACCTCACTACAACCTTGTTTGACGTAGTTGTAGAGAGTGATAAGGTCTCCTTTCAGCCTTGTTTTCTCTTGGCTGAACAACCCCAGTTCCCTCAGCTGCTCCTCATAAGACTTGTGCTCTAGACCCTCCACCAGCTTTGTTGCTCTTCTTTGGACCAGCACCTCAGTGTCTTTCTTGTAGTGAGGGGCCCAAAACTGAACACAGTATTCAAGGTGTGGCCTCAGCAGGGTGACAGTCACTTCCCTACTCCTGCTGGCCAGCTATTTCTCATACAAGCCAGGATGCCTTCTTGGCCACACCGGGCACATTGCTGGCTCATATTCAGCAGGCTGTTGACCAACACCCCCAGGTCCTTTTCTGCCAGCCAGCTTTCCAGCTACTCTTCCCCAAGCCTGTAGCGCTACATGGTGTTGTTGTGACTCAAGTGCAAGACCTGGCACTTGGTCTTGTTCAGCCTCATACAATTGTCCTCGGCCCACTGATTCAGGCTATCAAAATCCCTCTGTAGAGCTTTCCTGTCCTCAAGAAGATCAATACTCCCACCTAACTTGGTGTCATCTGCAAACTTACTGAGGGAAACTTACTCCAGGAAAATGCTGTGGAAAATGGTATGAAAGGATTCCCTAAAGTCTAGGTAGACAACATCCACAACCTTTCCCTCATCAACTGGAAGGGTCATCTTGTCATAGGAGATCAGGTTAGTCAAGCAGGACCTACCTTTCATACACCCAGGCTGACTGCACCCAATCACATGCGTGTGCCACATGATGGCACTCGGGATGGTCTGCTCCATAGTGTTCCCCAGCATCAAGGTCCGACTGACGGGCCTGTAGTTCCCCAGATCCTCCTTTTGGCCCATCTTGTAGATGGGTGTCACATTTGCTAACCTCCAGTCAACTGGTACCTCTCTGTTTAGCCAGGACTGCTCATAAGTAGTGGAAGGTTGGCTTGGTGAGTACTTCCGCCAGCTCCCTGAGTACCTTTGTGTGGATCCCATCCAGACACATAGACTTGTGTGTGTCGAAGTGGAGTAGCAGGTTGCTGACCATTTCCCCTTGGATTATGGAATAATCCATAGGGAAGGCCTATTGTTTGCTCCCATCTTCCAGCTCAGGGAGCTGGGTACTCAGAGAGCAACCGGTCTTACTATTAAATACTGAGGTATTAGTACCTCAGCCTTTTCCTCATCCTTTGTCACTGTATTTCCCCCAGCATCCGGTAAAGGATGGAGATTCTCCTTAGCTTTCCTTCCTTTTGTTGCTATTGTATTTTAGAAACATTTTTATTGTCTTTTAAGGGAGTAGCCAGATTAAGTTCTAGTTGGGCTTTGGCCCTTCTAATTTTCTCCCTGGATAAGCTTACAACATACTTGTAGTCCTCCTGAGTTGCCTGCCTCTTCTTCCAAACTCTCTTTTTTCTGCTGAGATCCATCTATATAGAACACACACAGACAGATTAATTGTTTGTGTTTCTACCTAACATAGAGAATGATGATATAAACATGTCTGCCAAATGTAATGAAGACGGATACTCTTCTTCACCGGTACTGTTTGAAGACAACACACCTCTGATGGATAACCACCCTGAACAAAGAGATCAATCAGTGGAAAATTCGATTGTCTTTGGAACTTCTGCAGAGGAAGTTGTGAAGGAAATTCGCTTTAGAATTGAGCAGAAAACTCAACTGACTGCTAGTGCAGGTATTCAGACACATATGAATAATAATAAGGCTTTGTATTTCCGGAATGTCTCCTACTCTAATCTTAGAGGGCATTAAGAAATTAGCATTGCCACAGTATTCATGTGCTGCTGCTGTCTTTGCAAACCTGCAAAGACTATGACTTTCAAGTGTTTCAAGAAGTGATATAGCTATCAAAGACACTCTTGTTTTTTAATCATAGAAACAGTTATATCATTTTTTTGCTTCTTCTTGAAATATAAGTGGTGTGGAAGTATGGCCAGTGCGCTCAGAAGTTAATCTTAGCACTGGTGGTTGTTGGTTTAGTGTTTCAAGTAAATTGTTTTCATGAAATAGTGGTCATAGTGAAATCTGTCACTGGTTGCTAAATTGCTGTTAGTTTGAATATCGGATCCATATTGTTAATTATTTCTAACAGTTCTCCCCACTGTTCCTTGCTTAAGGCAATATCAAAATTCATTAAAAATTGAGTTCTCAGAGAAGTAAATATGTGTTGAAGTCAATAAACTATTCACTAGCTTTTTAATATTAACTATTCAAGTTTAATGTCATTTGACTTCAGGCAATCTACCTGTAAGTCTCAACTATTTTGATAATAATCTGGATTAGGTCACTAAGAGAATTGTATGCCCCTAGCCACTTAGTTTGATGCCGTCTGAACTGCTTTGCTAACCAGGTCAGTGAGGCATCAGGGAGTAATGAGCTTTATGAAGCAGATGGAGAAGGCCAAGGAAATGTTGAATGTAAGCAAACCTAAAGGAGCAGAGGTAGGAAGAAGCAGGATGAGAACGACCTCCCATGTGTGTTATCTCATGAGTGGTAGCAAAATTATTTTTGTTCTCTTGAAATTTTGTCTTCTTAAGGAATAAATTAATGTTTAGAAAACAGACATAGCTTTTATAAGTGCATTAGGGGTTTTAAGCACAAAAATGAAAAATAGCTAAAAAGCTAATTGAGAAAATACTGATAATCAGTAATAAATAGAATTATGTATACCTTCTTAAATAATTTTATCAGTAAGCGAATCAAAATTTAGTCCTCCAGGGGGGTAGCACAGAATAATTCTATTTTTCTTGCTAAACCAATTGCAGAGTTAATTTGTAAAAACAGTTACTTTGATAAAAAAGAGCAGAACCTCATCCCTACAAGTGTCAGTGAAATAAATGTGTATTTTGAAAAGACTATGTAGCAGTGGTAGCCCACAAAATACTTTAATTTGGTAAACTTTGTCAAAATTAGTTAGGTCTTTTTGCTGAAATACAAGGAGAAAATATCTCCTCCTTATTAAAAATGCATTATAACTGCCATTGTAAACATTTCCTTTTGTCTTACTATAATCACTATCATAAAATCATTCAATCATGTAACTGATGTTATTTTTAAACGCTGGGTATTTAACCTCTCATGACTGATTAGTGCGTGTTGTGTTACCCTGACTGTCTTAAAATAGTACATACACTTTATCTGGTGCATCCGTTATATATATCAGTTATATATCACAACTATTTATGTTCTCACATGTCTATCACAATTTTTTTTTTCAGAATTGTAACAAATCTGGTTATCAGTTGTAGTCATTCTTATGTTTAGTCTTTGCCAAACGTCTAGGCTACTCTTCAGCTTTTAAATATTGGACAGTTGAAATTAAATTGTCTTGTATTTTTTAAAAATAGGGGGTTTGTTTGTTTGTTTGTTTTTAAGGAATAGCACCGAATACAATGCTAGCAAAAATGTGCAGTGATCGTAATAAACCTAATGGGCAGTGCAGAATTGCTCCTGAGAGACAAGCAGTGTTAGACTTCCTGAAAGACTTGCCCATTAGAAAGGTAAGAAATACCATGATATTTACCATGTATGTTCCTTACGTTCTAAAAGCAAAATTTCTACTGAAGAAATATACTTTTCTAGGTAATCTGCCCAATTGTGTTTGGTTTAAATTGTTCTTGTTATTGGATCTAGCATAATGATAGTTTCTATAATGGTACTTACTATTTTTCAGGTGCCGGGTATAGGCAAAGTAACCGAGAAGATGTTAAAAGCCCTTGGAATTGTGACTTGCTCAGAACTTTACCAGCAGAGGGCACTGCTTTCTCTGCTTTTTTCAGAAGCATCTTGGCGTAATTTCTTGGATATTTCCCTTGGTTTGGGTTCAACACATTTGGAAAAGTATGTTTTGAGGTTTTTTCTCCTGTGTTTACATTTTTCTAATTTTTTTCCTTGTTTATCTCACATAATGTACATTTTAAGAAATGTTTTATTGACAAACAAATATTATGAAAATTTGGCTTGTTTACTATATTTCAAAAAGTCTCTGATACCTGTTAATATTATACTTATAGCTAAGATACACACAACAACTGAATATTAAAAAGCAAAATTTTGTACAGCCATGTCTAATATATGAAATCCAAAAAGTCTGTCAGAGAAGGTGTGCATCAAGTGTATATCAAGAAATCCAGTTGGTATCATTTAAAGTAACCTCATCATTACTAAAACAGCTAAAGAGAAATGAGTTTTCCTAAGCAGAGGTGTTCAGTCCTGTTTTCTCTATAAAAATAATAGGCATTCATTGGTTTTTATTTTTGTCTAATTGTAACAAAAATTGCATTACTATCTGATTATCTCTGGTGGTAAATTGTCATATTTCTAATGAAAGAGACTGAAGTTTCTGTGTCTTCTATTGTGTATACGTACATTTTTGCAATATCAACTTGTGAATTTGCTGGAATAGAACTGAAGATTTTATATCCTTCATATCTGTTCCTTTAAGATTCATACTACTTTAACAGCTTTTTAGCCTCCTGTGTAGAGAGGAGAAATAAGTCTTAGTAGTGAACTCGTCTTTTCATTAATTAATATGGATAATTTCTAAACCTGTGCTGGATATAAACATGGAACACTTGTTCTTAAAAAACCTCAGCATTTTGCTGTTTGTGTAAACAAATCTTAATTTAGGATTGGCTTTCTTTTAAATATTCCTTCCATAAATATTCTTCTATCCTTCCCAAACTGCTGAAATTGTGAAGGGGAATACAATTTTAGTGGTGTTGTCAAAGAGACTTATTTCTTGGTTTTGTTTTCATTAGCACCAATTTGATTTCAGTGATTTTAGTGGGGAGAAAGCACGCCCTTAATCTACCAGCACCTGAGTAAATGGTTCATTTTACGGTCATTGTCTTTGATCACTTTCTTTTAGAAAAATCTGAAGATACTAAGCGTGTTGTTTCCAATACATACAAACAGAACAAGTTCCTACAAATAAAACACTCTGAGGAACTCCTTATTTGCAGAGGAGTTATTAAAGGATGATCAATTAAAACTGGGAAAGAACAAGCTAACAAACAAACCAACAAAAACAGCCCTAACACATCACCTTTAACATAGGCAGTAATTTTGTGAGAAGGTAAACTTAATTCCTTAGATAAACAAATATTCAAATATGCATAGCATGTTCAGGATTTTAATAGCAGTGCTCTGCACTTATAGTGAGGTGAGAGACCGTAGGAATTGTAGTTAGTTTTGCTTTTAAATAAGACTCATTCCAATACAAGAGAGGAGTTTTGTTGGGGTTTTGGGGTTCTTTTTACAAACTTTATTGACATCTCTGGCTGATTTATGTCCTTACTTCATCTACAGTAATTTAAGTTTTTTTAAAAAAATATTGTCTGTTTTGCATTCACTTAAACTTGATGTACAAGACTTGTAGAGAAAGTTAACATCCAGATTTTATAGAAGAGACTGTTGGTAATTCTTGCAGCATGACTGATTGTCTTGGAGTTTATTGGAATGATAACAGTTGTAGGTAAACTGAATGTAATAAATTGTTTTTCTTTTTAAAGGGATGGAGAAAGAAAAAGTATGAGCACTGAAAGGTATGCCTCTTCAACATTGAAAAAGCTACATTAATTACTAAACCTACTTAGTGCCAAGTAATGTATACTTTTCTTAGTCATATAATTTCATTGTGTATTTATGTGTTAGAAAACTGCATATACAACAAGCTCACTAAATCAGATTCAAGCTTCAATTATTTATTTTCCTTGGCTTCAGAATATTATGGAGTTACTTCTGTCAGTTTGCATGTTCTCTTTTCTAAACATCTGATTCTCCTAATGCCTTTAATACATCAAATTGGTCTTTAGGCCGTAATATAGGGTGGAAATGTATAAGGGCTTAAATTTTTTTTCATATGTTCCAGCTTAATGTCAACATCAGTCTAGTAGCCTGCAGTGACATGCATGGCAAGTATAGCGTAGGGTAGACTTGCAAAGCTACCTTTGCAAAGCTATTGCAAAGCAATAATTTTACATGGTTAACTAAAATTGGTTACATTTCCTAACATTTAAGTTTTTACCAGTGTAGATTTCCTTAGGGTGGTGGTGTATGTAATTCCCAAAAGTTCGTTTTTAAAAAGGAAATACTACAGGGAGAATCAGTAGAGCACCATAATAATTATCCCTATCCTCATGTGTTGTCTCTTTTTAGAAAAGAAAAAAAGAAATTATTCCTTTTGAGACTTAATAGTTAAGTCTCAAAGCTGGGCAGCTTATGTAAGCCCCGTAAAGTTTAGTACCAGCAGAGCTGAGACATGTATGGCTGTAGTCTTGTGCTGGTTTGCAGGCAGACTAATAATCTGGGTAGCCTAGTGTACCATTCTACTTTTCTTCCTTCTTTTTATTCCTAAGGGAAACCATTTTAGACCAGAGATGTCAATGGGCTGCTGTAATCATGAAACTAGTTTATATGGGAGTAAGAGATGGGCCTGAAATTGCGTTCTCTGTGTCCCGCCCCTTCCAAACTTCGGACTTTTACAGCTTCCCAATTACTGCAGCATTGCAATGCTGTAAATCACTGCAGCATTGCCAGGATAACATGAGTTACTCCTTGGATAATGGCATGGGACCCACAGTAAAATATTCATCCCGTTACTTTGGCAGCATGCAGAAATTCTTAGGGGAACATTAATCATAATAGGGGATGGCTTTTCAATATGATCAGGTAAACCTAATTATAACTCAGAGATGTGAAATCCAGTGTAACTATAGGGACTTTACACTCATAAATAGAAAGCCTGGCATGAAACAGTGGATCTGCGAGACCATTCCAAAAGCATCTGGTGACTTTAAGTTTTGCTTCCCAGTTCTCTTAAAACCACTGCTAACTGAAGGTTGATTTTTCCTCTCATGTTATTACTAAAAAGCAGATGCACAACAAAAATAATACTGTAATTTCCCTGCTCTAGCAAAGGCAGTTAGCAATGGTTTTGGCAGAAAGATAGCTTTTCCTCCTCTGTAGCTAGACATAATTACCCTAGCTGGCATCTTTTTCTTAGCATCTGCATTATTTATTTCTGATACTTGGCTCTGATACTGACTTTCTAATCCTTTCTTTCTTCTGATGTTACATAGCACTGTACGAAGGAGATTAAATACAAATAACTTGGCTGCCTCCATAAATTCAGTTAGTGTTAGTATTCTCTCTTCCAAATATTTAAGCATTAATGACCTTAAATCTGATACATTTTCAAATAGCGCATGACAAATTGAGCGCCAATTTATTTCATTATTTGAAGGGCTACATTTTGAAACACATAAATGTGTACAAATCTTTCTTTATCATCGTATTAATGTCCATTTTTCCTTGAAGTAAACACTCAAACCTATATGACCGTCTTCTGATGTAGTTTCGTTTAACTGTACAAAAAATACTTTTAGAAGGCAGGCACTGAAGAAATTTTAGACTTCATACTGAAAAAAAGATCGTATCTTTATCTTAGAACATTCAGTGAAATAAGCTCAGCAGAAGACCAGTACACCTTGTGTCGAGAACTCTGCAGAGACCTTGCTCAAGAGCTACAGAAAGAGGGACTTAAGGTATTTATATTATTCTCTGTTTACTTGCAAAAAGACAACACTTTGCACTTAAAGTTATTAAATGCAACATTAAGGTGAATGTTCTCAGCAGCATCATACCATGCAATCTATCTTCAGAAGACTCCATTCTTTAATTGCAAGTGTTTGGAATGATTTAGTCAGCATTTTAATATTGTTCAAGTGGCTTTCTAATAATACGCATAGAAAAAATTAAACTAATTAACCAAGTTATTTAGCATATAAACATTTTATGCTAAAAGCAATGTTTATAAACAAATAATAGCACTGATTGTCCATGAGCTGTGTTTTGGTTAATCATATACTACTAATGCATTTAAAACACTGTGTTTCTTTTGCACATTCATACAGGATCCAGTCAATAGCCAGTAGAGTAGTTTAAGAAGTTCACATCTCCCAGACTTGCTGACAAGTTATTTATGCCATTCAATGGTATGAATTGTAGGAAAAGTCTCTGTATTCCTTCTCCCCAAATTTCTGTTTATAATATGGAAAGAACAGTTGATATTTTCTATGAAGGTCTTTATCGTAAAGCAAGGAATACATTTAAGACCTGAAAGAATTGTGATTAGTATTCTTCATCCATAAAGGATTGTCTCAAAAGATGATAGGTTTAAGAGAAATCATCAGCTAAGAAGAACAAAGGGATAAGCTTACAAAGGCACTGGAACAACAGGTGTGCCATCTATTTACATTTGGATGGACACACTAAATCACATAAATGGTTTGGAAGGTGTTGCTAGGGGAATATTTGTGCCAAACACAGAAGCTGTGTATTGCTCTGATAGCACCATGCAGGAGGAAAGAAGTTCTCGGCAAATCCTTAATTGGATGTCACTTACATGTCCTTAGTAGTTTTCCCAGCAGAGGTAAGTTATCTTGCACTGAAAGTTTCCAAGTGAAGAAATATTTTTTTGTAGACAAGGTAGAAGTTGTGACTTTAGCCAGAGCAAAATCTATTGAACAGGCACTAGCGGCAGATGGTCTGCTGGGAACCATAGCCAAATGACCCAGTTCAGAGATTTTGACTTTGGCAGCAGTTTTGCCACAGTTTTGCCTATGGCTTTAGGGCCCTTTTATAGATGCTACATAATAATTGTTTCTGTGCTGTATATGACATGCTTAACCTTTTTTTTTTTTTTTTTTTTTTTTTGCCTAGGGTAAAACTGTTACCTTGAAGCTAAAGAATGTGAACTTTGAAGTGAAAACAAGAGCTTCAACTGTGCTGTCTTCTGTTTCTACTGAGGAGGAAATATTTGCTGTTGCTAAAGACTTGTTAGGAACAGAAATTGATAGTGTTGCTCCTCACCCTTTACGGATAAGACTTATGGGTAAAGTATTTCAAACTCGTTCTTTCTTTTCAGGCTTAGATCTTATAATGTATCCAAGTAATAGACCGTACTTTAAAGTAAAATATGTATAAATGGATTTATCCTTTCTCTGTTACCCTGGTAGTTTTTGCAAAGTGAAACAGGTCTAAAGTGCTGAATGGTGACTCGGGAATGTCTTAGTAATTTAGATTGTACTTTTCCTACCACCTGTTAGCCCTGGAACAACATACAGATTGGCTTGAGAGTAGAATCTTAACACATAGAAGTGCTTAATTCCGCTGCCTTAGAAGAGCTTTTAAATCTGCTTTGCATCACAGCAACAGGCCATTTCTCTCCATAACTTCTTTTAGAAACAAATGCTTTTAGTAAAAGTGCTTCTAGAGTTGAAGATGCTATGGTCTGCAAGAAATTCAAAATTTCTGTCAAAAGTAAAATCTGTGTTTTGATTCTTAAACCTGTGTGTTTCAGATGCTTATGTATTCTGCTTGGTCCATGCAATGATATGTAGAACTTACTTGTCTATGGTATTAGAATGCGCTGAAAAATATATTTCGGTGGGGAAACTTCATGCAAAACTCTCTTTCAGACTGAATTCTATGTAACTGTATTAAGCTAATAACCTCATGGTACAATCAGTTAAAACTTCATGGGTATTGAAATTAATAATATGGTTGGGCACATGTTTGGGTCTGTACAAACCTTGTGATTCATTGTTAGCATTTGCAGGTAGTATAGCCTCCATTTAAAGATAAAATGTGCTTTTATTGATTGGATGTACACATCAGAAGGTGTTAATTAAGAATTAATACTAAGTTTTCATAAAATTGGTATTATAAGTTTGTTTTTCATCATTAGGTGTACGAGTATCAGGATTTCTAAGTGAAGAAGAGAAGAAGTATCAACAAAAAAGCATTAAAAGTTTCTTAAAATCAGGAAAAGAAAATGGTTTTCTTAGGCTGCAGCCAGGGAAGTCCAACCAAGAATATTTCACAAAAAATTCAGGAGCATCTCCCAGAGGGAGTTTTTTTGATAAAAAGCGAGCTGCAAGGCAACTAAACAGTGAGAATCTTTGTCCAAATGAAACTGTAGATAAGCAGCTCTTTCATGATCCGAAATCATCAACAAATTTTGTGGAAGAAACTAAGAAAGTCACAGACTTACAGAATTCTAATCTGTGTAAGACCTTCACTTGCCCTGTTTGCTTTGAGGAACAAAGCAGCAATAATTTGGAAGAGCTTAATAGGCATATTGATGAGTGCCTCAATGGGACCGCTGTTAAAGATGCCATGGAAATGTCCAAGAATAACAATTCAAGAGAAAATACACTTAACTTTCTTCCGCACTTTGAAAATGAAAATGTTGATGAATGTCAAAGAAATAAAACAGATCAACCAGTAGGAACAGACCAGTCTGCAGGTACATCTGACAACTCTGCTAGCAGTAGCACAGAAAAATTCACTCAGATAATACCTGATAAAGCTCACAGAGAAAGACAGCCTAGCAATCTCAGTGATATTGCTAGAAACGTGTGTATGAAACAGTGTCTTTTCACCAAAAGAATTTCACAAGACAAGGGAGACCATTTTGAAAAGACTGAACATACAGAAAAAACTAGTTCATCCTGTTTCTTTGAAGCCAAAGAAGACAGCATTCTTGTTTGTCCAGTTTGTAACTTACAACAGAAAACCACCAGTCTTGTGTCATTTAACAGACATGTGGATGTCTGCTTAAATAAAGGTCTTATCCAGGAGCTCACAGAGAAAAAAGATTTTCCTGCTAAGACTTCTAATACGGAAAATTCAAACAGAGTTGGTGAGTATCCACATTAGGATATATTTGATTATTCAAATTATCTACTTGTACCATTAAAGTGATTTGGTAGTGCTATATTTGAATGTCAAAACAGGACACAGGGCTTTGAGATTTTTTCAACAAGTTCATTTGAGTAAGGCCCGTGTAAGGGTGAACATTTTACTTTAGAAAATATCAAATCAGTTTTCATTAAAAACTAGATTTATGAATGTGGTGGTAATTAAATAGCGCGTTCTCATTTTCCACAAAGGTGACATAGGAATTTCTGTAAATTGTATGTTTGCTAGCCCCCAAGCATGTCAGGGAAAGTGTTTGTAAGGCCACCAAGATTTAAGTGAGAATGAATGAAAACACCTTCAACTTGGATTGTTTCAGATATTCAGTTGAGAGAAAGAGAGGTGGTGAACTAAAGCATAAAGGCAGGAATGTGCCTGTTTTACGTCTAATGAAATATATCATGTAACTGCACCTGTAACATGCGAAACCAGAAGCATATTTACTTAAGTAGTTTCTCTTTTTGAGGAAGAGTTAACCTTTGGCTAGATTAGAGGACATATGAAAGTAGTTAAGTATCTGCTTGAAGTACCTTGTCCCTAATCTAACTTGGGAGATTTTTAAGAGGAAATGAAAAAGCTACTGTGTTAGAATTATCAGAACACAATTAAGGCTTACAGTATCAATCTTTTTGCACAGAAAATTTTATAAGCCGTGTTGTTGCTACATGTACACACAGGCTTTGTTTTAAATTAAAAACTCACTGTTGGCAAAGAGTCTTGCCCTTGCTCCTGCAGGATAAAGAAAATAATTTTCAACAACTGTCTTGAAAATCAACTGCATTACACTGAGGTATTTCTGAAAACTACAACAAGATTCAGATTAGTCTCTTAGAGTTCAATAAGCTAAAGGTTTGTTGGCTTTTTCTTTTAAAAATGTTAATATAAATTACAGTTCTTGAACTACACATAATAAAATGTTATCTGCTCCTTGAGACAGATTAAATTTGGTTATCTTAAAAAAAAAGGGGGGGGTCAAGAAAAGCTTGACCCAAACCTGCTCTTTTAAAAGTTCTGCCATGTATACAATTTCTATGTATATGATGTCTGAAGTATTCTTTATTGACAGAATTAATTTTGGTTGTTTCCAATTACTTTTCAGGGGGTTTAAGCCGAGGACAGCAGTGCGCAAATCCATCACAAGGAACAAAAAGGTAAGGGTTTTCTGGAAACTTGAGTACACAACTCATTTTAAAATAATACAGCTTAAAAAATATTTAGTGTTGTAGAAGTTGTGTAGATATGTATTGTATATTTTTCCCTCTTACCATTTTTTTGTCTTTCTTTAACTTTAGGTCTGGACTAACAACTTCACAGTCAGTATCAAAAAAAGCCAAGTCGTGCAAATCCAAGCATACAATTGAAATGTTTTTTAAATGACTGTATAGCAACATATTCTATATGAAGTATTTCATAGTGTTTTATGACTGCAAATAAATCTAGCATTGGTGGTAGGATTCAGGTACCTGTTACTTTGGAGCCATTGCGTCTCTGTGTAAAAAGAACATGGTGTTTGAGGTAGAAGAGGAGGTACAATTGAGGTAATTTGGGTGTTTTTTTGAGAATATTACTTTTTTTTCCCAGTTGTTTCTGAGAGTCAAAATTCTCTAGCACTTTGACTGTGTTGTTATTGAACATGTGGAACTTTGTTAAAGTCATGAGCAGCCTCATGAATTCTCTCTGCTGTTCAACAAAGAGAACAGGGAGATTAGAGCTGCCTTTGAGCAAGTGGCTAGGGAGAGCTCCCTGGAAAGCAGGAATCATTAGCTAGGGTGCCGTGCTGTGCTTACTGAAGGCCCTCTTCTCACACCTGACCTGCCATCTTCTCTCTGTTGTTTGTATTGCCTCTGGTAGCCGTAGTAGCTCAGGCTGACGCTTCCTTGGACAACTGAACACCAAATTTAATTGTGGTATTAGCTGTGTGATAACAAAGAAGATCCAAGTTGCTTGATTTCAGCTTAGGAACTTCTGTCTTCTCAGTGGAGACAAAAATTGATTGGTCTCACAGTTTCAAAGGAGAAGAGCAAGAATTTAGAGCGCAGTCAAGCTTTCGTTGTTGCCGCTGAAAATTACTTCAGTAAGAGTTGATGGACCAGCCCTGAAGGACTCATTGTGTTGAGATACAGGATAACTTCACTGATTTCAAAAATAAATCTGTTGATGAGAGAAGAATTCCTCCAGGTTAGTCAGACAAATGCTGTTTGATCCTTGGCCTTTCCAAAGACACTGAGAACTTCAATTGTCTTCACAATTGTGAAATGGTTAATGGTCAGTAGGACTGAACTTACTCTAAATGAAAGGTTTCATGGTGCAATAATAATATGAATGATGTGCAAATAAGATTCTGAATCTTCTTATTGTTTACCTCTTTAAAAATATTTTGTATTTCTGAATAACTGATATTTTATCAGTACATATGTGAAAGGAGGAAGTTGTGAAGTGCAAATATTTAAAATACGCTGTTTAGATTTTTTTCTGTTCACACCAAATTGCTTAAATGCAGATATTTTAATATAATTAAATATTTATCACGCAAATAATTTATGATGGTAGCATATTTCTTGTAAGTTATACAAACAATGTCAAACCCTGTATGAAATATAAACTGCTTTTTAATTGCAAAATCTTTAAAAGAAGCAGCTACTATAGAAACATGTTTTGTTGTTTAACTGTATTGAAAGTACTTTGGGGTTTGCGTGTTTTTTAAACAAGCAAATGTGTACCTGGTATGTCTCGGATGCTCAGGCTGAGTTCAGAACGTGCTTTTTGGTTTCCTGACTTGCTGAAATGATTTCACCATCTCTGCCTGCTCATCTGTTTGTTTCCCAGATGCCACAGTACCCAGAGCTCTGTCATTTGCATTCATGTCAGTGCTCCCTTATCTGCTTCGGACCAAATCAGCTGGACTAGTTCAGACTATGTGAGCTGACTCAGGTGACTTTTTCTAAACCAGGTCAGTGAGCATTTAGCATGAGCTGTTCTATTGACAGAGGTGGGAGCTGGAAGCTTTTGGTAGGAAAGACATAAAAGCAACTGAGGAAACAATGACTTAAGTTACTACTGCTGTTTAGAAAGTGAACACCTGTCCCTTTGTTAGTTTGTATCTGTGTGAATCAATAAAGTGTAGAATCTAAGTATTACCTTGTCATGGTGTGTGTTTCTTTAAAATGCGTAATTTTACATATGCATTACTTAGCAAAAAAATAAACTACTTGAAGTACTTGAACAAATGGCATTAGTTTGGTTTAGCCTCAGAATTTGTCTCACCATCTGTTTAAAAAAAAAAGTGTCATAGAGTTATTGGAGTGTCATGAAGTTAAAGTTGTGGAGTATGTTAGAAATATTGTGCAAATAAAACTCACAATATGATTCTAAAGCCAGAAATTATGTCTTTTGAGATGTATGTAGAAGTATACCATCTGGAAAGGTGATTCTGTGCATTTACAGAAAGTGGTCAGTGAGATTATATTAATGTTTTCCATGTAAATTATTTACTGCAATGCAAAACAGGCGCTTTTTTTTCCGGTTCCTTTTACGTTCTCATACCACATTTATTACAAATATTACATTATTGTTTTTGTCTGAAGGCTGCCTTCAGTACATGATCGAATATTGTCGTAAAAGTCTGTGAAATGACTTTTCATCTCACTTCTTATGGTAAGCATAAGAAGTGTAAGGCTCTGTAGGCAATGGTTTTGTTTTGCATTTTTCTCAGTGTGTGTGTTATATAATTGACCTTAACTTAAAATCTGTTTTCATTAGCATCTGGAAATTTCTTTATAGCTGTGTTTAACTTCATGTATAAACTATTCCTTATGTGTGAGCCATTCTGCACTCAGTATACCCACAGTTCTGAAGTGTGTGAATGAACTAGGTTGGCAGCCAATGAGAACTTTTGTGTAGTGTAATTAATTATCTCTCTTGTTTAAGGTAGATATATACATTATCTTGAATTCCTCTTTTAGTTATGAATCATAGAGAAAAAGGATGACATTTCTGTGATCTTCATGTTCTTCTCTCCACCATTTCTGAAGAAAGGAATGCAGGTGGCATATGCCTGGCCACAAAGCACTTATCTATATAAGGAGGACGTTTGGCATAAGTGGGACAGACATAGAGACACCCCGTAAGAACAGGACTTGCTTGAGTTTATCTTGTAAATCCTCACTACACAAAAATTTAGGCTGTAGAATAGCATTTTCCTATTGAATCGGCTTGCTTCTCTCTGTAGTAATATCTTTATTTACTTTTGAGTTTTGAAATATCTTGCCTACAGAATGTCTTGCTGTGGCTGAATGTCATGGTGACCAATTGTGTTTATTGGTTGTCTGGCCTGGGTGTCTCAAAATTTCTAGAAACTTTTCTGTTGGGAATATATAAATACTTTGGGTTATGCTGTTATTATGCTCTCCAGCCATTCTCCGTCCAGCCTGTATTTGTGCTTGGGTTTGCCCTGCCCAGGTGCAGGACCTTGCCCTTGGTCTGGTTAAACTTCATGAGGTTTGCACGGGCCCACCTCTCAACCCTGTCCAGGTCCATACTGCCTTCAAGCAAGCCTAGGGAGATATCTTCAGGTGCCTGAGTTTGTTGGCCAGCTGATACTCAGGGCATCTCTGCCCTATCTTTTCTGATTGCTGGTCGTGTATGTGAGCACCTGTTGAGACTGACCTCTCTGTTTCATTGTTCTAATTACACTCATAAGCAAAGGCAAGTGGCAACAGGTAGCTGTAAACCATAAGGCATGAGGGGGGAGGTTAACAATTCATGTGCCGTGGGATTCAAAAGCCTGCAAAGTTTCATACTTTCAATAAAAATATACAGCTTAATACAGATTAATACACAGTTTAATAAAAACATAATACTCACTGCATACAGAACATAATTTTTGCTTGTTCCTCTTTCTTCTTCATGCACTGTTCAACATGCTTTTGTGTTATCTTTTTTCTTTATATTGTTTCTATTCATTTATGTATTTATTACTACTGTTATTTTACATGTTTAAAAAATGCTCTGAGTTCTGGTGGAGAGAGCACTCTGTTAAGGCAAGTAAAGAAGATGTTTCAGTACTCCCTTGCTCTGCATTTGTTCTGGATCCTGTATCTCTGTTGATTTCTGCATCAGCCTTTTCTGCAGGTCACTGGGGCCATTTGGAAGAGTGAAGACTGTGGAAAGTGGTTAGAGAATGTGGTAAACTTGGTATTTGCGAAGCTTTAGCACATAAAGTGTAATTGTACAGGCAAAGTTACTTAAGAGACCAGGGATATGCTGTGAGGTAGTAGTGTATGACAGTAATTAGAACTGGAAACTAAGAGCTGATGTTTCTAGACTGCATGTAGAATTATGATCCTGTTCCATATAAGTCGTGCTCTCTGTGAGGCTGCAAATGCATTCCTCTTTTGGTGCCAGCTTTGTAGTCAAACCTGTTCATTCCACAGTTGTCTCGGATTTCGAAAATGAGCATTAATGTTGTAAACAGTGGGTCTGTATTACTAGCCTGGTCACCATACAGAAATAAAACTCTTCCCCTTAAAAAGTTTTGCTGGAACATTTGACTCACAGGAAGCAAGTGAAACCTGATTCAGCTACAGCTAAATCGGTGACTTGTTCTTCTCACTCTGGGTTTATTTTCACAGGTTTTTGGTTTTTTTTTTTCTGCTGAGTAACATTCATCTGGAAGTACAGTTCATGAAACTGTCTTATCAGACCGAGCTGTATCAGGTGTAAAGATTCTTATACATCACAACCTGACTGTACCAAAAATGTTTAAAGGAGAAAAGAACTGTGAAGGCTTTTCATACATGATAATCAGAATCTGAACAAATAGTTTTGTTGCAAACTCTTTTGAGTCTTTCAGATTAATTTTATTATGGACTTGCATGGTGTTAATAATCTTGGAAGTTAAGGTGACTGTGTAATTTAATTACAAAGAAAAAATTATAGCAAAGGAACTCAAATGTGTCTTCTGTTGTGTAAGACTGAAGACTGATGGTCCCGCATTCTTGGAGCTACTTTCCAATATATATTTTGAGATGCTAGCAATATCAAAGGCTGTTTTTACAGTGAAATTTAACCTAGTCACTTTAAACAATTTTTGTGCCCTATCTGGGATAATCATTGTCTACATGAAATAATCAATGTTGGCTTAAGTAGACCAAACTAATAGTGGACTTCAAGATAAATTGAGAATTAGTTAGATCAGATGGATGTGTCAGTTCACAAAAAACTGAACATTTCGGGGTGTGTGCATCCATTTTGACTGGATTTGGGCCAAAGCAAATCAAAGTATTGTCTACCTGAAAATGAAGAGTCTTGTGTTTGCATCTAGCAAATACAGCTACTGCACAGGCGTATTTCTGCCCAAATTTCTGCCCAAAATTACGGCGGCAGCAGTGCCTCAGTCTCCCACATCCCAAGGCTGCATCAAGCTTGTGAGGTGGAGGGACAGTCTCCCTCTCCAGTCCAGTGAACACTGCTTGACAGCAGTGAGAACAATTCCAGGAGGAATTTCTGCCCAAAAGTGTCCTTCAGCCCACAGAGAGAGCTGGTGACTCTGGAGCTCCCTGCAGTTGGCAGCAAAGACGCCTGGCTGCGGGGTCCCGTGCAAGCTGCGATGTCTCTGTGCATCTCCGTACGGGTGCAATTGTGGCACTGCTTTTCAAAAGTGCCTCTTCTTTGTGTGGGGTTTGGGAAGCACTTTGAGAGCAACAGGACCACCTTTTTGTCTTGTGTGTGTGCATTTGTAGGTGCAAATTGCTGTTTGCCCATACGGCCAGCCGCTAGAGAAGACCAGAAGAGGAGACGGCCCAAGGATGACCCTGTTTGATGCCTACCTAGCCTCAAGAAATTCTGTGGTTTTAGCTCCTGGTTTCATTTAAAACCAACTCCTCGAGCTGCTTAGCACCTCTGCCTCTTGGGATGATGTGGCCGGGGCGCTGCCATCCGGGCCCGGGCTGGGTGTGCTCCACACAACCTGCACGGTTGTGAGTGGAACCGGTTTGTCAGGCCAGCACAGGGCTGGGCACCTCCCTCGGGGCACCCCGGCCTGGGGCCCCTTCCCTCGGGTGAGGAGGAAGAGGAGCCAAGGG
This sequence comes from Tringa tobata, assembly GCA_033628505.1. Lineage (NCBI taxonomy): Eukaryota > Metazoa > Chordata > Aves > Charadriiformes > Scolopacidae > Tringa > Tringa tobata. Next base: position 1,671,347 of record JAHREE010000430.1, read on the forward strand.
CAGTGATGAAGGGGCTGAGCCGTCTGCTGCGCGCCGGGGAGGACGCCATGGTGGGAGCGGGGGCAGCCAGCCATGACGGCCGTGAGTGTGTGGGGGTCGGGGGCGAGGTGGCCCAGGGGCGGTGGGACAGCCCTGTCAGGGCCGCCAGGAAATGGGGCCCACCCCAACCCCCTTCTTGCCTTGACCAAAGAACAAAATGTGCCGGGGGTGGGGGGAAGAGAAAAGAGAGGATGTGTGGATGTGGGATTGGGAGCTGGGGTTTGGCACGTTGCTCTTCTGAGGGACAGGTCCTGCAAACTACCCCATGGCCCCACTTCAACTTCTCCTCTGAAGCTGTCGAAGGGGGTTCACTGGATTTGGTCACATCCCTGGGGCTGAGCACCAGCCGACAGCTTCACACCCGCTCCAAGACCCCCATTTTGGGGAGGCTTTCTAAAACTGGAGGACCTTCTGACCTCCCTGACTCCCAGAGATGGGGTCTCCAGCTTTCGTCCCACAAGCCGGTTCGTGAAAGAACAGCCTGCTCTGGCATGGGCTGCAATTAGTGAAAACGGGTTATTTGTGGAAACTGAGCAGTGATTGTTAAACCCTGCCCGCGGCCCTGCCCTGTGATCATAGTGTGACAGCCAGGAGTGGTTCCCCTGGACCATGCTTCCTGCTTCCAGGCTGGCAAAGAGGGCAGATAAAGAAAAGAAAGAAATAAAATATCACTGTTGGACTCAATAGGTGGTTTTTCCCATGACTTCTTTGCATCAGAAAATGGTTATTTTAGAAAAAGATTCTTGTGACTTAGCAAAATGCCTACTTTGCCCTAGTCATTTTATTTCTGGTAATGAACAGGGAAACATAGAGAAAACATTGAGAATGTCACCAAACCATGAAACATACGACTTAATTTTTAGAAACAATAGAGTAAAAGGAATTTTTGTTGTCATTTAAACCTGAATATTGCTACTGGTTTTGTATTTTACCTCCTTTACCTCCTTACCTTCAGCAAATTCAAATTCCTGGGTTTTTTCCTTGTGCTTTTTGAGGCAATGACAGATTTCATCTTGTGGATACCACAACAGGAAATTAAAAATAGTGGGGTGGGGAGGAAGAAAAGGTTTCCATTGTCAAAGACTACTAGAACCTCTGGTGCACATTTTTACTTCATTGGAAGTCATTCTTATTACTAGAAGACAGATTGAAGCCACTAAAAATAAGGTGTAGATATGAGGAAAGAAAAATGGAAGGTACCTCAAAGCTTGAGTTTCTGTTGAGGAAGACTTTCTGTTTTCAGGTAAACAAAGCAATTTACTTTTCTGCATCTTTTTACTTCCCTGTCCTTCCAAGAAAGGGGAAATTTGGGGATTTTTAATACACCATAGGCAGGGATTTCCACAAAGGAAATAAATTCATAAAAGTACTACCTTTAGTTAGCTCAAAATTAAAACTGGATATATCTATTTTATTGTTATAATATAAATATAAGTATATAGTTATGACATAACCTGTAGGCAATAAGCCAAACATTTTCTATGAAGCCAAAGAAAATAAAACCCTAAACAGACTAACAGCCACAAATAGATGATTGATTGTGCTTGAAAATAGAGTACTTGCTAATAATGCAAGGAGTGCCAAATCCTAGCTTGGATAAAAAGTTTCTGTAAATCTGTAGTCTGACAGCTTTATACTCCTGTAGTTTCGTGCATGACAAAAATCATTCTGCAAAAGGTTGTGCAGCAAGTCAGTGCTATAGTATGTCAAGATTGCCGCTGTTCTTAACTCCTAAATTAAGAGGTATTAAGAGATAGTGATTATTAAGAAACATCACGCCCAGAACAGAAGGTCTTCTTTTTAACAGCATATGACAAATGCATGACTTCTGGACAGGAGAGAAAAAGATCAGTCACTAATTCTTTGTCAGAAGAACAACAAAACTGTCCTTTCAATGCAGATAGAGTAAAGAAATGTAAGTTTCTCTTATTTCTTGAAGGCAGTGCAAGTAAACTGTTGGAATTGTTCCTGAATGTCCGAAGTTGCCATGGCACTTATCTTTGCATTATACAGGTGTGAGTGTTTCTCAGCAGTCGGTAGTAATGAATGTGGCCTAATTGTAACTAGTTGCAGCTAACTGCTGCCTTACATTTTGTTCCCATGTTTGCCACTATTTTGCCTTAAGCAAGATACCCTGCGACCATTGATTTACCCATGTTTGAAATCAAGGTAGTGGAAAGCTCAGTTGGATACTTCATTAGGCTGTAGACTATGAAAACTACGAGTGAGGTATTTATTCTGCAAAGATTCCTGTTCATGATGCTGATTTTGCTGTCTGCCACAGTCCTTGTCACAGATGCCAGGGGTGCATTTTTATTTGCAACTGGCTTGTTGGGGTTCTTTTTTGGCTGTGCCCCCATGTCGTACAACAAGCGAGTAATATTCTGTGACTTCCAGAGAATTTAGGGAGGATGCTTCTGTAGTTTGAGGTGCTTGGATTATGTCATAGGAAAATTAGAAACAGATTTACTAGTGTCCAGTTTGATTTATAGCTCATTTTGTACAGTATAACTGTAATTATTCCCACTAAGATTATAATAATGCGTAATATGTAAAATGCAATTAAGTGAATGCCACACTGATTTTCCTTAGTATGCTCTGTATTCATACTGCCTCAAGCTGTATTCTCATTAGGCATTAATGAACTTAGATGTAATGCAGTAGGACGAATTCACGTGAGAGGCCTCTGAGAAACAGATAATTGCTGCAGTTTCTAGTTCAACAGAGAGTGCTGTCCTCTTTGGTGATGTCATTGGACAAGCGGTTCTCAGGCCAAAATACTCTGGACAGAAGATATCTAAGTGATTATCTTTTTTAATGTGATATGCTAGGAAATTAAAAATATCTACTAACATTTTTGCAACTGATTTAACTGCTACACTAATTTCTTCTCAGTAATTAATTAGACGTTAAGGTAGAAACATGAGAAATGCTCAGACCTCTAAGTTAGCTAAACCAGTTATCAGACACCGGAATTTTATTTTCCAAAGTTACTGAATATTAGGTGTCTAAATGCATGCTGCAGCTACCTTAGTTGACCAAAGAGATGTTCATTTTTGGATTAAGACATTAAAAAAACCTCCCAATTTAATAGTAAATTCCACATTTTCGCCAAACCTTGAGTAAAAGTACACATCTTCCTCCCCTCCCCCTGTCATTCCCTCCTTTAAAACTCCTGGTTGGTTTGTTGGTTTGTTTGTTTTTTTTTCAGTTGGGTCATACCATGTGGTTACTGCTGTACATCTTCATGTATTTTGGTGATGTGTTCCGTTTTAAAACAGAGCAACTTTTCCAAGAACAGGAAATAAATGCTGCAGTTTGTACCATTCACTGCTATGCCTATAAAATACTTTGGGACCCGTTTAGAAGATGAGAGCTTCATAAATGAACTCTTGTTCCCATAAGCAGTGCATATAATGGCTGTCCATGCTGTGAAATGTCTACCTCTATTTGCACTTAGGAGTGGAAACTGGAAACATCAGCCAGTATCCCTAATGGAGAAAAATGCAATCCTGGAACAATTCTATTATGAGAAGCAAATGATTTGCATAACATATGAAATCAGGACAAATAACAGAAGGTAAGAACAGTGTCGTCATACTGTTGGTTATGACTATTTTTTTAGTAATGATGGTTTTTTCATTGTGTTTTTCCACAGTATTGCCAGATGAGAGAGAATTTCAACATGCTGCTAAAATGAACAATTTGGAAACCTTGGAAAATCTATTTAAAAAGAATGTTAATATAAATGCTGTAGATACTGTGAGTATGAACCATCTGACAGATGACTGATGTGAAATGTGACTCCTTGGGATTGCATGGTGGGATCCCATCATTCTAGCACTGTCAGATGTAAGGTGGTAAGGCAGCAAGAGTCCATTCTAGGACCTGATAAAGAAGTGTGTTGCATGTCCAGTATGGACAGTAGGATTTGTGAAGCATAACTCACAGGTCTTTGCATTTAGCCAGTCTAAATGCCACAGCCTAGTCTGTGCATCACACTGGGAACTAAAGACTTCTGAACCGTGGTGCTTTCTCTAATATTTACTCTGTTTTGGGGTGACTTATTTCTTGAGTTCTCCATGTTTCAGAGCAGAAGGACTTAACCTCCCAGTCACTTTGAGAATGAATTTATGCTGCTAACATTACAAATTTCAAGAGTGAAGTCTAATTGTTCAGTTTTTATGGAACCAGGGGAGCATTCCTGAATGCAGCAGACCATGTCCTCTGGCTCCAAGCTGAGATCAGAGTTCAGATTTACCCTAGATAGATAGATGCAAATGCATTTTTTATGCCAACATCAATTCTAGGCCTAAAATCTCAGGGCGTATACTTCACAGTAACAAAATATAGGGCTGTGTTCCACATGAGAGGTAGTTCAACAGCAATGGAGTGGTCATGATATTTATCTGGGAGTTGTGGAGAACAGTTTGCCCTCTGTGGCTATGTATAAATCACCTGCCCATGATCATCCAATGTTACTTAATCATGGGTTCAGAAAAAAATTGCTTCCCATGCCCGTGTGCATTTTTCCCCACTGAGGAGATAGTACAGGTGCATTCCTTGGTCTGTTTGTGGAGAACAGAAAAAGACAAAAGTTTCATTTTGAGTAAACTTGAACAATGAGAGTGTTCCCATCAATCACATCATACTCTAAAAAGTCACTTAGAAAACAGTTCTCGCTTCCTTATTGCTTTTCAGAATTCAGGAAATTAAACTAAATACTTTTCCAGAGCAGTAATTTGAATCTTTACTCTGTCATCCTTAACTCAGACCTATAGTGCAAGAGATTTACTAGCATAGCTGTGTGGATGTTGTGTGTTGATTGATTCTCCTGGTGGGGATGTAGCTTATACTGGGGAAAACATTCTTTTGTTCATGTTAGTCGTTTCTGGCCCTGTACTCCCAAGCCAAATAAGCAAGCCGGCCAAAAGTTGAGTTTTGTTGATAGATAGAACCATTTCTGTACAAGAGGCTTTTTTTCTGGCATAAATGCATGTCATGGATCCCACAGCTTTTAACACATGCAGCTGTAAACTTGAACTTATGCATGGATCAGTCAGCTGACCTGCATAGAAGCATAAGATAAGAAATCCAAATTGGTTTTTAAAGTTAATTGATTTTTAAAAGTTAACATAATCTTGTATGGAAACTCCCAGTGAACTACATTAAACCTAGTTATGTTCACTTTAACTGGAAGCAAAACTCTCTCTACTAAAGTTTAATTCAATTTAACCATTCTCTTTCAAATTCACACTATTAATTACTTTAATGAAAAAGTAATCAAGTGTTCCTGATAAACAGTGAGCTTATTCACCTGTGTAAAATTACTCACTGTTTGCAAGGTGGAATCTTTCATTTACATAGATAATGACTCAGTCTGGGAAGGTGACTAATACTGAGTGAGGGAGGAATCTTATCATGCATTGCAGAGAGATAGTCAAAAGAAAATCTAATTGCATAAATTTAGTCCTCAGCTTTTCAAATCAAACCATATAATAAAATAGTAAACATGGATGCCTCTTGTACTGCATGAATCTCCTCTAGGCAGCATGTGATTACTTACTCACACTTTGACATTTCAGTGAATTTCAGTGAAGGGGTGATGCTACATAGAGTAACTAAATCATTCTGGTTCTACAAGAAATCTTTAAGATCAATACCCAAATTCTATCCAAGGGAACAAAAATGCACATAAAGACCAAGCATGGCTGTTGAAGAAGAAATACGCAAATGTGTAGATATATATATATAAAATCAGAGAATTCAGAAATCCTGATCAGCTGCACAAGGAAAAGAACTGTATTATGGTCCTGAAAACCAAAACTTTGCTTATTTCAGCTGAAGCGTACTGCGCTCCATTTTGCTGTTGCAAGAAGTCATATATCAGTGGTGGATTTTCTTCTCCATCACAAAGCTAGACTTGATATGGCAGATCAGGTAAGCTGGTTTACATGTTTTTTTCACACAGTATAGGAACAACTTAGGGTAAAAGTGACTATTTGCCTTATCCTTCCTGTTTTGCAAAGTTAAGTGTTTGCAGTAAAGGCTTTAGTGTGTCTTAAGACTGCACACATTTGTATGAACAACCCCCACTATTAAAGGAAAAACACATTTCCCAGGGTTCTGGCTGAGTTGAATAGTTGAGTGAGTGCAAGGGTGGTTGAAGTCAATTGCACAAATATGCTGTCTGTGGTAGCTGTGCGTTAATCATTGTGTGGTTTATATGAGAGGTCACTAAAAACAAAACTTAGCTCTGGGGCTCACTAGGAGCTCAGAAAGTAACTCCTTGTGTTCTTTCCCTCCATTTTTATGTGAGTAGCTTAACGCAAAACCGTCAGCTGCTCTGCGGCCTCCGTGACATTGAGGGTTTAGCGGTGTATGGCTGATGTGGTTGGGTCAGATGGTGACCCACAGTGCAAGACTTGATTCAGATATTAAAACTGAATGCATCATATGTTATTAGTAAACAGGCTACTCAAACTAGGACTTTTCCGGTGAACCAAGTAATGAAAATAGATGAATCGTTTCCCTTTTTTCCCTCTGTTTGCTTCTTTCTCCTTATCCACCGTATGCGGCAGTGTTTAATTTGTAAGTAAGGTAAATTATAGGTTGTGGAGGGAGAAAGCTGCCTTGGTTTTGCATTGTGTTGCAATGAATATGAGAGAGACCTGTCAATTCCAGTTACCATGGGCTCCTGGCTTGGGCACATTCTTGCAGTGTATGTAACAATCTCCTTGTTAGTGCTGCTTGAGTTGCTCTGAAATGTTCTTCCAAGCTGTCCTGTCAGTGAATACCTCACAAGCTGCTTTGAAGAAATATGGCCATCTTTCCCTGCCTTATCAGCTCCTAAGCAAATTTTGCACTGTTGTAAGCAGCATATCCCCTTTTGTCTGGCAAGTTGAAAGACATTGCCTGAATGAAGCACTCCAAAATTAACAGTCTATGATGTAAATGCTAAAAGGGTAGTTCTGCAAGAAATGGACAGTTTTCTTTAAGTTGTAGTGCTCTCTATAGCAACAGTTAAGAAATGAATCCCTGGATCTTTTACAGAGTACTTCTGGGTATAGCGTTAATGTAATTTTATTCTGTAACTATTGTAAATTATTCTTTATGGCAAATTATTTTTCAGTGGCTATCGTCCAGATTTGTTGAGGCAATAAGGTTACTCAAAACATTTTATGGGTCTTTTAATTACCCTGATAGGGTGCATTGAAGCCAGGTTGGAAATGTAAACCCTCCTCTCATGTTGGGGTTCTATCAAGCACTCAGAATCTCATTGTAATTAAGGACTACCTTTTAATTATTAGTTTTCTTTAATTCTTAGATGTTGTTAATCATCTTTGTTGAAATACCACTGGAAACACTCCATCATAATTAGCTCACAGAGCTTAAATATTATGACATTACATATTGTATTTGACAGTGATTCATGTACTTTGGCAATCAATTTGGTCTTGCAATTGGTAAGAAATAGAATGAAGATATTATAACTTTATTTCTTACCCCATTTCAGTTTCTGACATACTTTTTGCATTAATAAGCTCAAGGTCTTAAGCATTCTTAATATTTCTCAGTACAAAGCTGATTAAAAACACACAATAGTGTTCTTAGCAATGTGGTACTCCCACCTTTAGACTGGAGACTTGACATAGCTCATGGAGATAGTTAAAAGGTTTATTGATTAAGCAGCACACACATCTCTAAGAAACCAATAATACATTAATTGGATAATAAACACACCACTATTGTTAATAGTATTAATTCACAATTCTATCACTCCAAGTTGCAGTGGGGGAATGGTTGTAACTGCTACAGAAGTGCTTTCATTCCTCTTGCTCCCTTTAGGTTCCTCTACTCCATTTCTTAGACTAGGTGCTTTTATGGTGAAGTATGAATGTCTTGTGGACAATGAGCCATGATTTATAATGTTGCACCTGAACACAGTACACAAAAATTGAGGAAGAGCTGTGGAAAAGCTAGAGAGATCTGTGGCCAAGATGGGAGGCACTGGCTGGAAGTTCCTTATCTGTATTCCTTTTGGGTCTAAGAAGTTAACAACAGAGTTGGGCTTTTTTCCTATAAGAGAAGAGCTTTTTGGAAAATTTAAGAGAACAAAAGGGAACCCTAAAAAGAGGGCTAACTGGAATATTATGGTGACTCTTGGAAATATAGTCATTACTCATCATCACCTGAAATTTCATCCACTGCACCCAGTGCTAACCACCTACCTGGAGTCCAGAGAGAGGGAATAATTCTCAGGTGGTATTTAATCTCCTGGTCTTAAAATAGGATTAGCCCTTCTTAGAAGATGCCAAAGCTTCTGTCAAGAAAGGGATCAGCCTGAACATTTAGCTAGGTCTTGATGTATGACATTTAGCTTAATTTAAGTGAGATGAATCTTATTCACACTGCTAGGTGCTAATACTGATTTCCTAAGAGCCTGCAGAGCAGAACCCACTCATACACTGAATTAATGAAAAAGACTTAAAGAAATTTGGCACGAGGTATTCTGGTGGTAATTTCTGCCCTTATCATTTTATTTGAAGCATGGCCTGACAGTGATTCATCTTGCAGCTTGGACTGGAAATCTGGATATAATGCGAAAATTGGTTAAAGCAGGCGCTGATCAAAAGGCTAAGAATGAGGTTTGTTGATGACAAATTTTTAGCAACTCTAAACATACTTATGTTGGAAAAAAGTCAAACTTTTTATTACAGAGTTGCTTATGTTTTTTCAGGAAGGAATGAATGTACTGCACTTTGCAGCTCAGAACAACAGCGTTAAAATAGTTGATTATTTTCTCCAAGATCTTCATCTGAATGACTTGAACAAGCCTGATGGGGTACAGTATGTTTCTTTATGTTTATTTCTTTAATGTCATGAAGCATCTGTTGTGGACAAAACAATCTTGACTTGTGGAATTTCAATGAATTTTTTTATGTATTGCCAATCATATAAACTTTTAATTACTGGTTGTGTATTGAGAAACAAGTAAAACAAATAGCCAGACAAGTGCTTAGGGAAAACACATTTCCTCCCTCTTTGCCTGTCTCAGCTGAAGTCCAGACACTTGTTCTCCCCTTCTGCCCTTGCTTTTGCTGCACATGATGCTCAGTCTTGTGAGGTGGTGGGAGGCAGAGGAGGTTGAGGTCAGTCTGCAGTGGTTTCCTTTTTTCCACTCTTTGTTTCTCACTCTTTTCCTCTGGTCCAGCAAGGATTCTTTCATGGGCTGTAGTCACCCTGCGGGTACACCTTCTCCTGTATCTCCTCCCTTGTGTTCTTTCCTGTCTCGTCCGGTATCTCTCCTCATGCATCCCCCCCATAGCAGCACTCTTTCCAAAATGCATTTTCACAGAGGTACTGTGTGCTTCTCTGATGTGTTAAGTGGTGACACGTGGTGGGTCAGATTTGTCTGCTGTGGAGCCTGCTGGAAATGGCTGTGACCAGCCCAGGGCAGTCTCTGACCTCCTGCCACACACCTCAACCTGCAGCCCCCTGCCCTTACCAAAACTTGCCAGTTATGACTAACACAGGCATACTTTGCCAAGATAGAGCACAAAACTATGTGCAGCCATTCTACAGAGGTGCACTAACTCTTCAACAGTGCCAGGGCTCATCCTTATCAGGTTTGCTGTGGTTTTATTTTCCCTTCCTACAATGCTGGGATCTTGCTTTGAAGGCATACTTAGATAAGTAGGATACTTTATCTTTACATGGGGAATATTTGTTCTTGTAGGATCTGTCACCAAAAGAACAAAGCTCCCCTCTTCTTTTTTTTCAAGTCTTGAATTGTATTGACTCAATGGTGCAAAATTCTTTCTACACATGACAAAGCTGACAGAGCAGAGTTAATTTAACAAAACAAACCTTTTTGTTTGAGGCCTTGGAAAGAGAAAGATGAAGAAGAATCTATTCTAGAATTATTATCTAGAATATTATATCTAGAATTCTAGAATTATCTATTAATTGCTTGCATTTTTTTTCTCTGACTTTTAATATAGGCCCCTAGCAGCTAGTGAGGCTGTCTAATCTATTATGGCCTCACTATGGTATGGTTTTATGTCAAGATAACTTTCTGCAGTTAAATTGTAAACAATTGAAAAATTGTTGTTACCTTGACCATCACCACCAAAATCCTCACACAATATACAGGACTAAATTCAGATCTCCTGGATGAAACTTCTGAGAGATTGTTTTTCTGGTTTGTGCTCGCAGCATTCAGATCAAACGTTACCCCATGGAAATAAGTCTTGCAAATTCTTTACTGTCTGTTTCTGATCTTGCAAATTCTTTACTGACTGTTTCTGAGCATCCTCAGATTTTTAATGACACAGTTCTTTTGATTTTTTTTTCATACTGAGAAGAATTCAGAAGTACATATTTTGAGCACATTTTCTACCTTCTTACAATTTCTGAACAGTTTTCAAATATTTCCTTCAGGATGTATATGATGTATAATCTGGTTTTTTACTCTATCTAAACATTGCATCTTTTTAAATTCTTACTCTTCTTGTATATATCTACTTTTCTATTAATCTACTTAATTATATGACATATAAGTTTTTATGCAGAATAGACATGCACATAAGCACGCCATATATCTAGTAACTGGAAGCAAAATGTTTTTACTTTTAATAACACTGTGTTTCTCTCCATAATTGTTTTCTAGAAAGGCAAAAAGCCATTTCTTCTGGCATCTGAAAAAGGCCATGTTGACATGATAAACAATTTGATTACTCTGAAGCTGTTTACAACTGAAAAAGATAAGGTAAAGGTTTCTTTTCCACAGAAGTACAATTAAAAATGTACTTACGAAAGACTACTTTGTTTCAGTGTAGTTATTACACAACCAAATAATGTGAAGAAGCTGTAAAAGTGTCACAGTCCTGGTAGTGATATATATTGGACCAACAAATATATAAGGATGATGATTTTTCAGTAATTAGGGGAAGACAATGGGGCTTCTGGTCTTATTGCCAGGAAACTTTTCTGTACACATTTATAGTTAAGGTAAAACAAGACTAGTGTATGCTGTCTGTTGGCAGAAGTGGGAAAGTCTGGTGATTAAAGTGTCAGCCTCCATGCTGGGAGGTCATACTTCTCAGCTTTTCACTCTGCTTGGTTGTGTCACTCTGTCACTGCTACATCCCGCATCACTAATTTTTCAGAGGTGTTTAATACTTCAGGATGCAAATAAACACCTATTTTCAGAAACACCTATTTTTCAGAAGGGCCTTAACACTTCAATTTGATTGAGTTTCTGTTTGACACTGAATATTCAGGTATCTACATAAATTTCAAAGTCTGCCTTTAAATCTCCTTAACTATTTGTGGAATGAGCCAGTTGGTATTTTGCTGCATCTGAGGCATTGTAAGGATAAATGCATTAAAAATTGTGAAATGGTCAGATACTGCATTTATAGAACCATGCAAGTAAGCACCCAGGAAGTGATGCTCTTTTTTTTGGTATTCTGGTAATAGTTTAAAAGCTGCAGTACAGCCCAGAGCTCTGCTGTGCTACACAGTTTATCAGCAGAGGTTGAAAAACAATGCTGTCCCAGACACCTAGCAGGTTGAAGGTGTAAACAGCAATGATGGGAGGCAAATGCTATGATCCTACAGAGTAACGAGGTGAGAAGCCAGGACAGAAACTCATCTCCTGGGTCACTAAAAATAATCATACTGTATCCATCATTTTTAATAAGGATTTTAATTCCTCCTCCCCCCACAGTGCTGTGAATTAAAAGCTGTTCTGGACTCTCATTTCTCTGAGGGTTAGGATTCTTCCACTAATTTCCACTAATTTGGTTTTGGTTTGTTGGGTTTTTGTTTTGGTTTGTTTTTTTTTTCCTCATAAAATCAGAGAATTGTCTAGGTTGGAAGGCACCTTTAAGATCATTTAGTCCAACCAACCTAACTCTGATAAAAACCATCACTAAACCATGTCACTAAAAGCTATGTCTACCTGTCTTTACCATCTTTTAAATACCTCCAGGGATGACACCTTAAACACTTCCCTGGGCAGCCCGTTCCAATGCTTAATAACCCTTTCAGTGTAAATATTTTTCCTAATATCTGGTCTGAACCTCCCTTGGTGCAACTTCAGGCCATTGGCTCCTGTCCTGTCACCTGTGACTTGGGAGAAGAGACCAACACCCTCCTCTCTGCAACCTCCTTTCAGATAGTTGTAGAGAGTGATAAGGTCTTCCCTCAGCCTCCTTTTCTCTAGGCTGAACAACCCCAGCTCCCTCAGCCTCTCCTCAAGAGACTTACCCTCCAGACCCCTCACCATCCTTGTTCTATGAATCATAGAGTCATCTAGGTTGGAAGAGACCCTTGGGATCATCGAGTCCAACCATCTACCCTACTCTACAAAGTCCTCCCCTACACCATATCCCTCAGCACCGCATCTAAACGGCTCTTAAACGCATCCACGGATGGTGACTCAACCACCTCCCTGGGTAGCCTATTCCAATGCCCGACCACTCTTTCTGTGAAGAATTCTTTCCTAATGTTCAGTCTAAACTTACCCTGTTGGAGCTTGAAGCCATTCCCTCTCATTCTGTCATTAATTACCTGTGAGAAGAGACTAGCACCAACCTCTCTACAGTGTCCTTTCAAGTAGTTGTAGAGAGTGATGAGGTCTCCCCTCAGCCTCCTCTTCCTCATACTAAACAGTCCCAGCTCCTTCAGCCTCTCTTCATATGATTTGTTTTCCAGGCCCTTCACCAGTTTCGTTGCCCTCCTCTGCACTTGCTCCAGCACCTCCAGATCTCTCTTGTACTGAGGTGCCCAAAACTGGACACAATACTCAAGGTGTGGCCTCACCAGTGCTGAGTACAGGGGGACAATCACCTCCCGAGTCCTACTCACCACACTGTTCCTGATGCTGTTGGCCTTCTTGGCCAACTGGGCACACTGCTGGCTCATGTTCAGCCAACAGTTGGCCAATGCCCCCAGGTCCTTCTCCTTATTTAACTAGTGAGAAATTGTGCTGATGGTAAAGGAGGTTGAGGATTGCGATGTTAGCATCAAAGCCATTACAAGTTTCTGTATACTTACTTAGGCTTTGGCCATTAATATTTAAATCAGTGATCTTGGGGGCTTGGTGTAGGCCCTATTCTTGTAGGAACCGGTATCCAAAGTTTTTTCTGATTCATTCTTTAGGAATTAGAATTTTAGGTCTTTTTACTGGTCATAGCCTGCAGTTTTCAGAATATGAGACAACCACATAGACCAGCAAGGTCATGTCTGCATAGATTTGAAAGGGTCTCTTTTGAATTAATCTGAACATTGGAACATGCTGTGTGGCTCTGCCTCCTCCTCCTTGTATGTAAAAGAGAAGTGTATGTAGAAGACCAAAGGCTTTGTGTTGATTTTACTTGGCGTTTTGACTTTATTCTGGGTTTTAAAATATTTTATTTGACATTTTAATTTCAAGGATGGAAACACAGCATTGCATCTAGCAGCCAAAAATGGTCACAATGAAGTTGTAGAAATTCTGCTGGAACAGTGGGAGGAAATAAATGACCTCAATGAGGTAAGGATACAGAAATTATTGAAGGATATAAAGTTAGAGATTTGAAAAATCAACTCAAAAATAACAATTTTAAAGGAATAAATGTTGCACTGAGTAGACTCTGTAGTTCTGCTGCTTTTCTAGTACCTTTGCATGCTGTTTCATTGTCCCTCCTCCAATAAAGCCAGCTCCATTAATTCCTGCAATTTCTCTTCCTCTGTCACACAATGGCCTTCCCTCTGTCTCGCATGTCCTTCCATGGTAGGGGGAAACAGAGGAGCCTCCACCTTACTTCCTGTCCTCCAACACTTCTGGCTATGTGATCCCATTCCTTTTACCATCTCTGGTGCTTTTCAGGCTACTCATTGAGCCAGTTCAACATGCGTGCCCAGCACATACCACCTCAGGCACCTCAGCAAAGATGTCTGAGCTTTGCACCATTTTCATCTGAGCTCATTTGACTGCACAGAATTGGCTGCAGGTGCTGCCTACCCACTTTTTCTTTCCCGGGTTAGCGTTGGAGAGCTCAGCCAGAATATTCACTAATCGCATATTAGCTATGGAGATTGCATCGCTGATTTGATGCACTCATGAACTTAATTTTAAGGTTTAAAGTCGGGATGGAGGAGGGTGTTCAGCTCAGCGTTCCTGCTTTGCAAAGGGTCCTCGTGTCTTCTGCTTCTTCTGTGAGGCAGCTGAAATGAAAAGTGGGAATTCTGGGAAAGTGAATTCACTTTGTTGTGGGCTGGCATGCCCCATGCGGGAACCTGCCCTAGTGGCTGATGGTCTGTTCATGGCTGATGGCCTGCTGGCCCAGCGGCTGAAATTAGTAAGGGACACCTACTCACACCCAACGTCCTCCTCTTCCTTAATCAGCAACAGATTTATGGGCGGAGGGGTTCTCTCTTATCCAACTTGTTTGTTATTTCTAGCTGTGCAAGCTTTGAGGCACATGAACCCCTTTGAAATGCGAAGCCCTTGTGTTTCCAAGCCTTGTCTAACAATGCTGCTTCTGCACACAAAGCTTGTGCTGCTTGTGCCCCTGCCTTGCCATGGCTAATGGTGTGACCTTTCTGTCTCTCTGGAGATGTTCTGGGCTGTGGATAAACAGGTCCTTCTTTCTCCAGCATGAGTAAAACACTAAAATGTTTTAAGAGTACCAGAGTAATGGTGGCAGGAGTTTAAGCAAGATAAAATCAGAATTTATTGATGCTTCTGTGAATGCTGAAGCACTAGAGTAACTTACAGTAAACCTCTGTGTATTTTAGGAGTTGAGAAGCAAGGATTAGATCATTGCGCAGCTGATGTAACTTATTTAGAGACTTGCTGTGGAAAGTTGGACACTTTATTGAGAATATTTGAAATAAATATGCAACAGAATTATTTCTGCTAGAGTGCTCCTTATACTAGTACTAGAGTTTGTCACAAGTCCATGGCATTGGACTGAGCAGAAATTGGTACTTATAATACGTGCTAGCATGCTAGCAGTGTTGCCTGGTGTTGAGTGGCAGTAACTGCTACCCACTGTCTTGTTTTCTGTGCTTGTTTCTAGCAATATTCTTTGAAAAGAGAGTGATTAATATTTATGAAATAGTTATCTGTATTGTAAACCTTTACTGTACATCTGTCCGCATAAATGTCATCTGTTACTTAAGTGTTGGTGATTTGCCATTTCATTTAAACGTTAATTTATAAGCATTCAGGTTGTGTTCTCTTGTGACCGCCTCCCCCTTTTTGTTGAACTGGGTGAGTGTGATTGAGCTAACCTGTTTTCTGTCACAGCGTTATAGTCACATGGCTTAAATTGGAACAGACACTTCTCTCTGTTGCTCTAGAATGGAGAAACTCCATTTTACTTGTCTGTTGAAGGAGGTCATGAAAAATGTGCTGAACTCTTACTGGAAGCAGGGAGTGACATCAATGTTTTAACTCAAGTATGTACATAGTATCCCTCCAGCATACAGATACTGGGACATCCTGGGCTGTGGGAAGGACCTTATCTTCTCTTTTCTGTGTGTACTAACAATATATTTTCTCTGCTTATTTTTATGAAATGGTAAAATATTAAATTAATTAATAAAATACAATTGGGAATGCAGAGTGCTAACAGAGTAAAACAGATGTGGAAGATATATAGCAAAGACTTATTTGACAGAGTACTGTGGCAGAGCTTTTTTATTTACTGTATGTCCCATAGTAAAACATATGACTAGGAAATGTAACCAACTAGAATAATTGAAAATCCTCCTTTTTGGCAGTGTATATGATTGAACTGATGACAAACTTCTCCTCCACATCTGGTTCCTGGACTCCAGTCCAGCTCACATCTGTTGAATGGCCTTGGCTTGCTTGCTGCAAGAAGTTTATGATTCCAGCAGACTGAGAGCTTGTTTGTTTTAGCAGAATTATTAAATAAAAATATTCTATTGATTTATTTTTTAAAGTTTGTTAATGTAGCTGTGCTTGCTCGTTAAAAAAAAATTGAACTAACAGTCTAGGAGACATTTTGGCATTGGCGTTTTCCATGGCACAGGATAGCTGACCATGCTGATTTATCTCTATCTTAGGAGAGACTGAAAAAGACTACAGAATACTGGTGTTTTTAGCATTTTGATTGTGATATAGTAAAAATGGGAAGTTCCTTCAGTATTTAAAAAACACATCATGCTCACTGCTGATCCACTTCATTTTATGTCTTTTAATCAAAGGGAGTTTTCTTGGGGGAAGGGATAATAACACAAATGTAAATGAAGCTCTGTTTCAATGTATTGAAGTGCTCAGCACTGGTGAGCACTGTGTTCAGTCTGGGCCCCTCACTACAAGAAGGACATTGAAGTGCTGGAGCATGTCCAGAGGAGGGCCACCAAGCTGGTGAGGGGTCTAGAGAGTAAGTCACACGAGAAGAGGCTGAGGGAACTGGGCATGTTTAGTTTGGAGAAGAGGAGGCTGAGGGGAGACTTCATTGCCCTCTACAACTACCTGGAAGGAGGTTGCAGAGAGGTGGGGGTTGGCCTCTTCTCCCAAGGGAATAATGACAGGACCAGAGGAAATGGTCTGAAGTTGCGGCAGGGGAGGTTTAGGTTAGACATTAGGAAGAATTACTTTACTGAAAGAGTGGTCAGGCACTGGAACAGCCTGCCCAGGGAGGTGGAGGAGTCGCCATCCCTGAAGGTATTTAAGAATCGTGTAGACATGGCTCTTCAGGGCATGCTCTAGTGCCCAAGATTATTGGTTTGTGGACAGGTGTGATGTGGTAGAGTGTTGTGTATGGTGTTGTTTTTGGTGTGGGGTTTGGTTGGTGGGTAGTATGTGGTTTTGTGGTGGTTGTTGTTTTTTTATGTGGTTGGACTCGATGATCTCAGAGGTCCCTTCCAATCATTGAGATTCTGTGATTCTGTATTGATAGCTCTCTTTAGTACTGTTTTTCCAGTAACAAAACCATAAGTTTTTGCTGTCTATGCCATTTATTTCAGAACAATAGCAGTGCTTTGCAGATTGCAGTTCAGAATGGACATCTCTCCTTGGTTAATTTTCTTATTGATAGGAATATTGACCTGGTTCCTAAACCCGAGGTGAGTGTATATCAGTATGACTGTTCTGCTGTTGTTCAGCCTGTGCTGTCTTTTGTGGCCATCCTTGGGAATTCAGACAGCTGAATAAGATTGGCTAGTTCCTTAGTTTTTTTACTGTATGTGTTATGTGGCTTATGGGTGTTGGTTATCAACATGTATGGGCCAACAAAAACAAGGTCCTGTGGCACAAAACCAGTGAGTGCCTGGGCAGACTGGTGCAGTGCAGTGTGGGGGTGGCCAGGCTAAGCCAAGAAGCAGGCATTAGGAGAAGGCCTGCAAAGTACCCAGCAGTAAGGCCGGCCCCCCTGTGTGCCATGGGCAAAGAGTAAAGGCTTGTAAATGATTTTGAATAAAGGTAAATAAACACTTGAGTGCTTTCTCCCTCTGCACTCACAGCATATACCTTCAAAATCTGCATGCCACCATTCTTTGGTGTTTAAAAAGAAGGAGTTATTCCTGATGTTCAAATCTTGTCTCAATTTAGATATTTCAGTTTTTGTTACCCGTGAGATTTTCTGTGAATAGGAAATTATCTTCCACTTTTACAGTACAGGATGAAAACAGAATCTGGGCTTCGTGACTTATCTGCCATGATCACTGGCCTGTTGTGTAACGCTATCAAGGAAGAACAATTTATAATGTGCTTGAAATTATTTGTGTTAAAGATCAGGCAGTTATTGTGCTGCTTGTTCTCATTGGCTTTCTGTAGCAGAAGTAACTCATAAAACTGTAACTTACGTTTTGGAAACATTTCCAGTGCAGTGTTGCATAAGAGCTTGCTTTATTTTTCTGTAGCACTGAAGAAATGGCTGGGGTTTATAAAGACACTAGTGAACTGGTGTCAGGCATCCGTGAATGGCACTGGTATGGAATTATTCTTTAGCTATACTTAGTAAGATAAAACTGATGAGTCACAGGTTCAACACACAAAGTGATTTTGCCAATCCAATGGTTGGCTTGTGACTGGTGTTTGATCTGTGCCCCACTTACTTTAATAAATAATTACTCAAATCAAACCCCTTTATTTCTTTCTAGCTATAATTTGCTTTTTTTATAAATCTGACAGCAAGTTAATTCAGTATGAAGAATATTTCTAGCAGCAGTATGTTACAAGAGTTTATTGCTGGAAAGTAGACTCTGACAGAATTAGTCTGCCTCCAGCCTATTCAGCTAAGGGCAAACCCAGTTTTCTGAGGGAACCTAAGCTCTCTATTGTCAGCCAAGGGTACCAACACATCCCAGGGACGAACATGTAGGAAGAGTGCCTTGCCATGTTTCCAAGTGGTGACACACTGATACACATCCCGTGCACTCAACATTTCCGTGTTTCTCAGCTGTATTTGTTTACCTGCTGCTGGTGGTGCTGCGGGAGCAGGAGCAGGCTGCCACGTCTGGCATAAACCTGCACCTCAAGGTGTGTTTTCTGGAATCTTGAACCTCTGTTACAGCATATTGTCTTTGCAGATTTTAACACGAACCTCTTTTTGTTTGAATGAACTTCTAATAATGTACCCAAATATAATAGTTTATTATTTTCCCTCCACAGCAGAAGAATTCCCCCCTCCATTTAGCTGTCATCAATAATCATCTAATGGTAGTAAGAAGCCTCTTGGATGCCAATCATGATATAAACTCCTTAAATCACGTAAGAAAAACTGGGAATTAACATAACTTCACTGGTAAAGAGGAGATTGTGTGGATTTTACTCAAAATATTTTTCTTTTCTTTATGAGCTCAGGGTACAAAAAAAGAGGAAGGAAAAGGCAGTTCCCTCCTTATCTTTTTTGTGTGTGTGCATATGTATTAGTCACTGGTACACGCTGTGCTGGTATTCTTTGCGCAAGATAAGGACAGCAAAATATTCAGAAAATATTTGGGTTAATTTATTGTTTGAGCGTTATGATTCACACGTAATAAATGACAGAAATGTCTCAACGGTTCTGATCTCAGAGTGAAACCCAGTGCAGAGTGTCACTTGGCTGGGATGGAGTTAATTTTTTTCATAGGAACCCATGCTGTGGGTTCAGACTTGTGACCAAAACAGCGCTGGTAAGCCACCAGCATTTAAGCTGTTGCTGAACAGTGCTGTCACAGCATCAAAGTTGCCTCTGTTTCACCCTCTGCATCCTCAGGGAATAGACTGGGGGTGCGCAGGGAGCTGGGAGGCAACACAGACAAGCAGACCAACACAGCTCCACACCAGACAACACCACACTGAAGGATGAGGTCACAGGTCTCTGTGGGGCAATGGGTTTGTACAGGTGGCTGTTAACTGAAAGGCTGATGGGCAGGGGACACCAGCATCTGTTTTCCCCACCGTTACCAGGATTGATTGGCCTCTGCTCGGTGCTGGTGGTCCACCACCTCCACCACTGCTAATCCCCTCAGGTACCGGATACCCTCCTCTGTGGAAGGCCACGTGATGTGTGATACGTGCCACGTGATATGTGATGTGTGCCAAGATTATTTACTTTGGTGTTGGCTTGCTTGATTCCCCTTTTGCTGTGCAAAACCTCCTGTAATTGTCAATGACCATTTTCAGCTTCTGTTATGCTGTGTATCACTTTGTTTTGCTTTGCCTGGGAGAGCCATGATAAAAGCACTGGCCTTGAGCCTAATCTGGTATTTTTGGGTCCTATGCTCTGGGTACTTGGAGAACCACCTCATGGAGAAAATCAGCAATTACACCTTCCTGCTTTTCTCCTTGGAGAAGTGCTTTGTAGAAAGAGGAATGAATGGCACCTACTCCTTCTTTTTTGCCAGGATAGGTCTCTCCCACCTTATTGTAACAGCTCCTCAGTTCCTTGAAGACCCTAGTGTAATCAGACTATGCATACCAGTGTGTGTAGCAAGCCTCATTTTGATTATTGTTCATACAGTTAAACAACTAACTGGGAATGCCACACAGGAATGTGCCTGGAGGCGGTCGATCCTGAGGTGGCTGGGTGCGTGGGCGGAGTTGGGCAGGTGCCTGGGGCTGTTATTGCCTCCAATAGATTGGCATTTCACGCCTGAACAGACGTTGTTCCAGGTGATTTGTACACGACGTGAAGGAGGTGAACATTGCCTTACCGGATGAAACACAGCAATTTCTAATGCTGTGTTGGGGCCCTGGCCCATGCCTGCTGAGCTGCCACCCAGTGCCCTCAAAAGAGAAAGAGAAAGGGTCTGCTGACCAAGGAGCACACAATGCTCAGAAGGTCTCCTGTGCTGAAGCCACCAATATAGATACTGAAACAGTCAGTCAATCTGAGGGCACACACCAGAGACCCAACCCTCAGGTGTAATAGTTGCTCCTGCACTGAAGAAGAAATGGTGGAAGTGGATGTCAACTTAGTTAGTAAGGGAAGCAGCATCTCCTGTTGAGGGGTGGAAGGGGTTGCTCCAGTGCTGGGAAGGTGGGGAAGTCCAGCAGCTGGGATACATCTCTAGGGACTATGAGATTGACGAAGGGATTAGAAGAGAGGCAGCCACTCTCAAAACTCTGGAGGTGACTTAAGAGCATGAAGGCAAAGGATCTCCTCAAAGATACTGTAAACCAGCGAGGCAAGTAGCCCACCACAGAAATAGGTATCCAGTATCTGAGGGAGTTAATGGTGGTGAAGGTGGTTGGCAGTGCCTTGGCCAACAACCAGGCCTCCAGAGATCTGGATGACATCCAGTGCTCATGGTCAGTGTGGCAGGATTTTGTACATTGCTCATGGATATTGTACACTAGCACCCTGGCCACAATGGACCAGGCAGGCATTGAGGCACCAACTCTGTATAGACCAGCCTGCCAGCTGCAGTGCTTCAAAGAGAATCTCTCTTCCCCCTCCCTATCGACGCTACATCTCAGCTGTGGAAAGGCTGCCCCACCAGGTCTGTTGAGGTCCACATTGGGCACTGTGGCTCCTTCTTGGGGCAATGCACCCTGGTCTCCTGCATAACAGGTGGGGCTGTTGCCCATGACAGGAACAAGGACTAGTCTGAAACATGTAGTTTGCTCCTTCCCATTGATCATTTTATTGCTAAAGATTAATTTATGCACATTTTTGTGGGATACAGAGCCTATCATTTGTGGCTGGAGTCAACTATGATGACAAGCTCTTCTGTCACATAAAATAGAGAATTTTGTGAACTTCTTAAACCCACCTTTTAGGAATGTTTTGCGCTTTGTCTCTAGCATGCCTGAAGTTATATACAAAAGCTACATACACAGATCTCTAAACTACTGAGAAAAGAAAGTAGGGTGTGGTGTTGGGGAAAATTTATGAGGTCATGTGATCATGCTGTGTATTCCCAAAAGAGCTGATGGAGACTCTAATGTGGAACCCTGAGGCTGGTGTTTCTTGCTGTGTAAGGTCTTGGTTTGACTCTGCAACCTTTAAGTTCAGATTTAAAGGCCAAAAAAGTTCTCTAACCAGATCTACAGAATGTAGACCTGCAACATCAGAGAAGCACAGGCCCAAAACCTTCAACTTAAAAGGATGCTGTGTCACTGAAACATGCTGAGACATGTCCAGATATGCAGGGCTTCCACATATGACAACATATCTTATTTGCTGCTGCATTACACCCATAGGCATCTGGAATTTCTCATTCTAATATTCTGTAGAAGGATAAATAGATAAATAGGTTTTATTTGGGTACTTGAAGCTGTGTAGAGACTACGCAACCCTCATTTCAGACGCAAAGATTAGATTTGAAGCTGAATGCTCCTTTATCTGTATTTATTGGTAATGGTTTGGTTTTCTTTAATGCTTTTTTTTCCCCCTCCTTTTTTTTTTGTGTGTGTGTGGTTTAGGGTTCATTGAACCCGTTATGGAGCAAGTAGGCTTGTGCTGAATATCATCTTCTTGTAGCAGGGCTAGCTAACAAACCCTGTGGACTGTGCCACAATATATGGCTGAAAATTATGGATGTCCAGTTGTGTTTGCATGAATTTCCGCAGGGAAAAAAATACTTGAGAGGATAGTATGTGTGGAGGTTGGCAGTCACATGAAGCGCTCTGTCCAAAACGACTTGTTTGAAGAGGGAAAAGAGAGAGAGCTCATTAGGTTACAGTACATTAGGGGGGCATGACAGCAACTTTCTCCTGAGCCAGCTGGAACTCCTGCCTGGTTTTCCTGTGGAGATCCCAGATGCTCTCTTGTTTGCCTGAAACAAAACTGGCAGGTAGATCATTCAAAAGTTAAATGATTTCACTCTGTTCCGTGTTTTCTCACCAAAGCTGTCTCTTGTAAATCTTCTTTACATTCAGGTTGTGAGCGCTCTGCTTCTAAGAGGGAGTTTGGCTTGTTGTATTTATTTGGTGTCATTAATTCCAGAGGCAGGAAACCCCTCTACATCTGGCAGCTGATCTTGGCAACGTGGAGCTGGTGGATGTGCTGCTGAAGGCACACTGCGATCTCAAGACCGTGGATAAGGTAGGTTGCATTCTTCACATGTGCAAGGATTATGTGACTTTATGTTTTGTTTAATAACCTTCTTCCCAGAGACATGGGAAGCACTTGTTGCCAGTTGTCTTTTCTAGGTAAAGCTAGCTGTTAGTTGTTACATAGGAAGTCTCCTTTTAATATTGCTGTACCTGCCGCTTGCAGAGAATCTGAAATGGTTTTAGTGAAGAGCTGTGTAAGTTCCAAGATCTGCAGTCTGAAGGGTAAACTCTGTCACCAGAGGCCTCTGATGGAAAAAAGGACTAGGCTTAGGGAGTGGAAAACAGCCTGTGGCTGTTGTAACTGTGCACCTGCAGCCAGGAAAGGCACAGGTACTGCCAGCTTCACTAATTACAGCAGCAGTGAGTTTACCCTTTAGCACTCTGGGCCATCTGGAAATGGTGGTGTCATGTCCCTGAGGAGCCGTCCCAGATCTGTTCAGGTGGGTGCTTAGATCCTGTTGCTGATGTTCAGCCTGGAAAGACTAAGGCAAGAATGGCAAAAGCTGAAGTAGTACCAAAGCAGGGTCTCTGGGGAATTGCTTTTGAAAGGACAGAGTACGAAATGAAGTTTTTAAAAAATTTGGTAAATTACTGCAAGATTGAGCTTTCCCTTTTTATACTGTTACCACTATATTGATTTTCTGTATGATTGAATTGACAGATTTTATGTTTATCACGAGCAAAATCTAGCTCTTTAGGAATTTAAAAAGTAATTTTCATGCACAAAACTGTCCTGATAAGGAACAAAACTTTATGGACTAGGCTCATAATCTCTTTTTTCCCTAGCCTGATGTGAGGCTTGGGGGTCCGAGTGCAGATGATACAGTTGATGTTGTTTGGGAGGCTGAGGTAAGATGCTGCATTGCAGTTAAGCCTTCACATTCAGAGTCATGCCTTACACTAGCTGGAGAGCTGCTGTTCTCACATGGGCTAGCCCGGAATGAAATCCCGTCCACATTAGACAGTGCCTTAGCCATTGGCAGGCACAGAAAATTACTTACTGCCTGTTTTGACCTTAAGCACCTGCAGGCCTTTGTCCTGGTATTACAGCAGTGTTGACAGAGTTCAGGTCACGTTCTGAGAATATGGATCCGAGCCAGCACAAGTTCTGTCACTTTTCTGCACTGGTTTTATTTCTTGGAGTTGCTTTTCCCTTGCCTGTTTGCTGGATGACCCCTGAGCCCATGCCACTGCTGTGAACATTCACAAGCACAGCCCTCGTTGAACTGAACCAGTGCTGAGGTGCCAAAAATGTTCCCGTCCTTGCTGAACAGTAGGAAGGAAAAAGGAGAGCCTGCTTTAATTGCAGAGTGGTTTCCTGTCCTTCGTGACCCAGCAGCAAGGGTTCTGAGCCTCCAAAGCATGCCATGCATCTGCACAAGTTACAAGCTGTTACAGCTCAGGAAATGCTCTCTTGGGAGTTCTTCCTTCCTCCCATCTGCAGATACAGTTGTCGTTGGTTGTGACTGACAGTGCAGAAAGTGCTCCCTGTGTGCAAGACTGCCGTGCCACGTGTGCATGCAGGATGCCAGTGCTGCCTGCACTAGCACAGGACGCCAGAAAAAAACCCCTTCTTCCACTCCCTCCACCTCCCTGTGAAATGCAGAGCACCTTCCCAGAGATGGGACCTAAGGAGCTTTTGTGGTCTCTGGACTCTTCACATATGAAGTATGTCTAGGCTATAAAGATTTTATGAAATGTAAATTTCTTGGCTTCCAATGTGATGCTTCTCTAAAAACAAGCCAACTAGAATGATCTTGAGCAGAGCAGAAGTTTGAATTCAAAAGGTATAAATCAGGGAACTTTATAATAGCTGGACAGTTGAAATGCCTTATAATTTAAGTAGTGAACCTTCTAATTAAGGAGTTGGCTTCTTTCAGGTCTAATTTTCTAGAATGCTTAGGACTTGATATGTGGAGAATACCCTGAATATTTAAATCTGAGGCAGCTCCACTCAGTGCAAATCTGCTGAAAACAGACAACTGCAGAGAGAACTGGACAATTGCAGACAGAACCCTGCAGAGCCACTGAGATGCCTTTACATCAAAGTGGTGATGGCAGAGATGAGTTCAGATCTACTGAAGAGTCCTCTGCAGTTGGAATGAAAGCAATGGCTTTTAGTTCCTTTGACTGCTTGTACTACCCATGAAATACCTTCAGTTGTGCTCACTTCAGTTGTCATGAGAAAGTCATTCCCACACCCTCTTTTCATTCTGTGAGCCAGCTTCTCTTACCTCCAAAACAAGATGCAGGTTTGCCCCTAAAGTTGGAGGTTTCCAACTTTGCCAGACTATCCATCTGGAATGCCAGTTAAACCATAACATGGGAATGGACTGTATTTGTGGTAGTTTTCAAACTGCAGATGCCTGGGCTTGCATGAACTTGGGAGCAGTGACTGGGAGCGTGAGCTGGTGTGAGGTACGCAGCAGTCTGAGTGCAGGAGGTTTCTGAAAGCAGCTGTACCTCACCAGAAATTATTTAGGGGGAGTTCAGTGGGGGAAAAAATTGACTACCTCTGGGCTGAGGGGATACAGCTCACGCAAAGCATAAAACTTTGATGGTAGTTGCCCTGAAGCCGAAAACTGCAGCAATACATTTTCTTGAAAAAAAGGGATGGGGCTCTGTAAATTAAGCTCCTGCGTTTCTTCTCTGATATACCTATTGTCATATATATGATAATGTTCTGATTCACTGTCTCTGCTTTCAGCATGGAAAAACTGCACTAGCTGTGGCATCGAGGAGCAATCACACCCTTGTTGTAGATATGATCATTAAAGCAGAAAGGTATTATGCGATGAAACAGGTAAGAGACCCCTCTCATTTCACTAAGGAGAACTATAAGGGAAAAACTAATTCTTGAAGTGCCTTTTGCCAGAGAAGATTCCTTTTGGCAGGTTGCAAGACTGGCTTTGATAAACTGAGGCTAGGATTGGGAACAGGAAGGTCTCTGTTCCTGAATAGCTGTAAAATTTTAGGCAGATCTTACTGTTTTCCTATGCTCTACACATAGAAATAAAGAGCGGGAGAGAGATTCTGAGCCAAAATCAAACTGTCCCATCAGGGCTGGGATGACCTGAATCCATGTTGAACTCTGCGTCCTTTGGTACAGCACGATTTGTGGTTGAAAAATGGAGGAGTGCAAGCGTCTGTCACTCCTTTGCTAATAAGGGCTCGGCTGCTTCAGCAGGAGCTCCCTCTTCTGTTCTGTGTGTGTTAAAACACACTCTGAAATGGGAAAGAACCAGGCAACAAGTGTGAAGGACACAGCTCAGGTTGACCTCAGATTGTCTGAGTTTCTACCCTTCTTTCCCTAGTTGTTATTTAAACATAGGCTGCTTAGTGATGGCCCTCCCTTAAAAGGGCTGCAAGTCAGATGCACTAAAGTGTAGATGATGATTATTTTGGCCTGCGTTGACTGCCCCGTGTCACTTATGAATCTCTACACGCCCTGTAGGCGGTTAAGTGTCTGAACAAGAAAAGCTAAGCTTAGTACCTCTTAAAATCAAAGGAATATTTGGAGCTGGGCTGCTGGTGAGGTCCATTCTGGAGACATGCCTTCAAAATCAGACCAGCTCAAATGGGTCTTGAAAATTCAGGATGTCTCATGTCACAGGGTCTTAACTGGGACCATTGACAACATTTATTTATTCCACCAATGACAGTTGTAGCAATGAGCCACAAAGAATCTGCTACACCTATGCACTTGATGAAAGGGGGGTACTTCGTAGGATGGTAAAGGCTCATTTTAGGGCATATTAATGCTCCATACATCAGTCTTATATTGGATTGCTCAGTTTTTCTTGTTTGGAACTGTAGGTTTATGTGCCCCCCCTAAGAATTGATTAAATTTGCTGGGTTTTGACACAACACAGTTTAGAATCCCCGAGCTCTCTCAGATACACTGTTTGTTTGCCGGTTTGTCCTAGTGAGGCAGTAAAAGACATTTCTTGCAGCATCCACTAAAAATATGCAATGAGGAAGATTTATTTATGTAGAGCAAGTAATTCTGCGAGCACCAGAGCTAGCAAACCAGGGAAAAAGGAACTCACTTGACTGTCAGCCCTTGCGCTTTCACTGCTGAGCTGCCACACGAATCTGTAACTTCATTCTCCTCCTGCTGGGGAGGGTTTGTTTCACCAGGTTAGCCAAATGCCTCACGAGGTGGTACACGCTGATCCTGCCCTAGTACAGGCACAGGAACTTGCCGGTTTTACCACCCTACTCCGGCCCTGCGTGTCCAAATCCCTAACGCTTAATGTTACAGGGCGTTGTGCTGCTAAATCACAGATGTAGATTAATTACCATGAAAGGCACCTCTGCGAACTCCCTGCGTTGTGTGTATTTGATTTGCATCAGTTCAGCTGGAGTTGTCAGGTACATTACTGTTTCCTTTGGCTTCATGGGGAATTAGAAGTGAAGTAATCTGTTGCCAGAGAAGACATGACAAGTCTGACAGCAGTGAGGCGGTAATGCTCCTAACCTCTTGGCATTGTTCACTGAATAGCCTGAGGAAAAGAAAAGATGTTTACGCAGATGGTTGCAAGAGCTCCACAGATGTTGGGAAAGAGAAACATAAGTGTTAGTATCCCATTACCTGAAGCTCAGAGCACAGCCTTTGGAAAGCAGCTTAGGTCTTACAGCTATGGAATATGATATCATTCAGGTGGTGTTACCATATACAAACCTACAGTGTTTTGAAACATTATTCTAAGAACTTTTTGTTACATTGAGCTGACTTATCATCTATGACAAGGCATTAGTTACAAAAGGAAATGTCATGTTGCTGTGAGGAAGTGCACAATACTAACGTGTGTGAGAGCATCTTGTTCTCTCCATTTCCTCTTTTTCCTATTTACTGCTTCCACCCAACACTTCCCTATCACTGCCCAGGCTGTTTTTGACTGGATTTGAGGGCTGCTGTTACTGTCCCACTCTGCCATTGCCTAGGCACGCATTTAGCAGCAAAGAGAAGCTGTGCTGCTGCAAAGAGAGGAGAAAAAAGTTTTTTGTTATTGTTGAGTTGTTTTTTTTTTAAACCCCAGAAGAGAAACACTGAATTGGGGAGAGCCTGAAGCCATAGAGTAAAATGTCCTAAATATCACCTTGCATGTGTCAGGAAGCATGAAATAAAGTCTGCACCAGAAAAATGGAATCAAACCAACATGACAATGCTTACTTACTGAACTAAAATGATTTTCCTTTTTTTTTCTTGCAAGACTCTCTTAAGGTCCTGTTGTATTTTTCTGAATTTAATCCAGCATGAAGTATTTTATGCTTAGCACACTTAAAATGTGGCATGCTGCCATCTCCTTTTTTGCTTAGTATCTGCTTTGTAATCCTGTATCAACTTTCTGAAGTAATTTGTCACTTTGGAGACTGATTTGAAACAGGAGTAGCACATAAACAAAATGAAATGTAAAGGTAGTTCAAGCTTACCTACACTAGGAATGAGACATTTCCCTGGGCTCCACTCATCTAGGGCTGAAGTCACTGCTAGACGTGGTTTTTGCAGAGGTGCCCAAACAAGAAGTAACCCCATCCGTCCCGTTTCAGATGAGCCATGCATATGGTAACAACATCACTTTTAATCTGGAGGGTAAAGCGCTTGAGGTTTTGCTTTCAATGTCATTTTACTTACGCAGGCAATAAAACCAGATCCTGGTTCAACACGCACACACTTATTGGCCCTTAGACCCTTTGCTGAAGGGGGCTTCACACGCTAAACCCAATGGCTCATGCTGCCATTGAGTCACCTGGTAGTGCCTGCTTCAGCCAAGCAGAGCTGACGGGGCAGAGGTGGCATCAGCTTGAGCAAGCGCCATGCCAATGGTGCCCAGCCCCTCCTCAGGGGGAGGTCAGCACTTCCAGAAGAGGAAAGGCCAACTGTGTTTGAAACCCAACTATGTTCCAAACGTGACATATAAAGTAAACACTGGCTGTTATGTGCTGTTGTGCATCAAGTGCCAGAAAAAGAAAGTGGTTTATTTTGCATTTGTCTTAGTAAGACACAGCAATAGACACAGGAGGCTTTGCTTCTGTTCTGTTAGTAAGACTGTAAAAATATCATCCACGCCAAGACATCTTTCAAAGAGCTCTACTAGCCAAACACGTTCCTTTACCTGCACTGAGCACATCACCTGTCAGTAGCCATACAGGACACAAAGTTCACTGCTTGCTAAGCAAAGGTTTCCAGCTTCATTACAAAATTATCATCTGCTTTCTTTTTCAGGAATGTCTAGCTCATAGTGATGATAGGTCAGACTTTGGCTTGTCCTTCAAGCAAGATCACAGCATACAGACCAAGCAAATCCGTTCCTCCCTTTGGTATCTAGCATACAACCAGTTAAAACCCCAGGAATGGAAAAAGCTGGCCGTGTTCTGGAAGTTCACAGATGAACAAATTAAAGCTATTGAAGAACAATGGACAGGTAACGATATCTGAACGGCTAGACATAATATATAAGCTATGAAAACCGCAGGGCAGAGTTGCTTTTTAAACTATGAGAGTACCACAGATACTGGCTCCACTGTTCTTACTCAAATTATGAAAAGGAGCAGTGAATGGATACAAGCCTCATCCCTGGCTCATAGGAAGGGAAGTACTGTAGAAGTACAGGCCATTTCTGTTCTCCCTCTTGGCCTGAAGGAACCTTCACCTTCAGAAATCAAGAACAGGAGGAGTGAGCAGCATGGAAGGGTCTTGCAGGTCACACTGGAAATGAGGACCTGGGGAATCTCGTGACACAGAAAGACCTTGTTCGTGCTTTGTCTTGACAGCTGCCATGAAAGCGCAGTTTCTAGTTTCACGCATCTCAAATGCTGGGAAAGCAGCACTTCTTCAGCATGCACTGTAGTTGTTTACCACTACTACTATAGGGTAAATTTCTACATGTTGAGGAAAATGAAAGAAAAAAATTAATTTTAAGATGTATTAGCTTTTTTCCCCTCCCTTTACAGTAGCCGGACGATAAAGCTAGAATTATTTTTTTATTTCAGTCTTCATTTTGCTTCTAGCTGAGAAAGGGAGCTAGACTAAATTAGTAGGTTTTAAAACCTCTTGGAACTCTGAAAGCGCAAAAGCACAAAATACACTGCTTTGTGTATTGCATAGGGAAAAAAAGTTATAAGGAACACGGAAACAGAATGCTGCTTATCTGGCTACACAGTATATTGCTGGCTCATCAGAATCCTGTCAAGCATATATATGAAGATCTGGTGGAAGCAGGATTTCAGCCTTTAGCTGGTAAGTTGTTTTGTGGTGTACAGAGCATACTACAGTGTCCTCTGCAAGAGCATAGTGCGGTGCTGAGGTCCCTGCTGGTGCTGGGAAGGTGTGACGGTGGCGGAGCTGGAGGACATGCTCTTTCTTTCTGGGACTCGGCCCTTGCTGGGGGGTGAGGTTGCTTGAGAAAGAGCATTTAAATGAGAGTTGAGATTTCTAAAGGAAGATAAAAATGCACAAACTTTGCTTCCTTTAGTCCTCCAAATATGATTAAAATGTGGTTAGCTATCTTTCACTTACATTAGTCTTGTAAAAAGCAGAACATGTCAAACAAGTTTTTTCTCCTCTTACCTTGCAGAGAAGATCAGAGCTGCAAGTAGCCCTGATATGGACTCCAAAAAATGTGCAATTTCATGAATTCATCAAAAAACCCATGACATATATGATGGAATTACATGCCAGATGGAAAATGACTTTCAAATACAAATAATAACTTTTTGGGAAACAAAAACCCATTTTGAAGTTGTAAGACTTTTTCTAAGCTAGGAGAACATACAGAACTAACCAATATTTCAGGACTTTCTCATGTGCTTGCTATACAATCATTTAAAGAATTTAAGAGTGAATGGCTGGATGGTAATTTATGACTATACTGCTAAGCAAACACCACCCTCCTACAATTTCTACACCTGGCTCAACATTGATACACTTATTCCATATTGGAACTGCAAATTAAGCTATTTTGTGTTTGACATGAAACATAAATGAGATGTTTTCTACCTGAAAGAAATTAAATTTACAAAGTGAAAATTATGTGTATAAATCAACACTTCCAGAAACAGGTTGGCACCTGGCCTCATTTGGGATTCATGTTTTCATAAAGTCTTGGTAGGATTATAGTGTTCCTGTCTGAAGAGGGCTTTTCTCTTGTTTAATTAGTGCTGGGATTAGGACAAGTCTTTCTTCTTCAGTATTTGATTTATACAATGAAAATACACAAAAATGTCATGTCTAAAACCATGTGTGGCTGGCAGCAGAGTTTTCTATCATGCTATAACCTTGTATATATACTCAAAAAAGAGTATTTGATACTGAATACTTAACACATCTAGTAATCATTTACCTATTTCTTGTTCATGTCTTGAACTAGTATTTGGTACTGTCTTGCTGAACATATTAAAAGATTTTCTCATTATTGAATATATTTCATAACGAATGATGTAAAATTTCTATCTTTGTAGCCTTCTCTGTAACAAAGTAGCAATACTTTTTATCATGTATAGGAAGAAATGAATTGCCTTGTCTCTCTATATATAGCTAGCATTATTTTGTACTGAATCTTAATTGTTTGTACCAAAAAGATGATGATCTCTCTCTTAGTCTGAAGTCTTACACCTAACTGCCCTCTTGTGTGCAACCTGTTTTGACGTGGCTGCAGTGCATCACAGGAATATGAAGAACACACTGGTAAATCCTTAGGTTTTTGGAATTAGTGATCTTAGATCAAAAATAATTAGATCCTGACACTTATGCATCAAGTTCTGCAACATTAGCTTGTAAAATGAGAACGTTTAACAGCTTGATGGACTCAGTACCTCACCTGGCCCAAGTCGCACCTTGGGTGTGAAGGATATCACCCTGTTATTCTTCATTTAAGCACGCTGTTATAGGATATAATTAAAAAGCATATCAACTATACCTAGTTGCACAAGCAACTAAAAGTATATGTAACAAAAATAAATTTAATTTTCACTTGAAAGTAGACATTAGTAACACTAGGATTAAACAAAGAGATTCAGACAAAAAAAAATAATCACATTCTATCCTTTATTTAAAAGCGTGCAAAAGATCCCTTAAATAAAAAGTGTTTATTGTAATAAAATAAGTCCTCAAATAGTTTGGAGGTAGAACAACATTTCAAGTTTTTTCCCCTCCGTATGTTTACTATAAAAGCACATTTACTTTAAAAAAATTTTTTTTTAGAAAAGAGTAAACACATGATACATACTTTAGGCCTTGCTACATCAAATCTGGAAAGACTGAGAAGAGGTTTAAATTGTACCTTGATAAAACCCCCACACCGGTGAGAAGGATAATCTCTCAGTCAACAACTTTTATTGACTGAACACTGGATTGAGTTTGGCCCTGAAGCATTCGCCCAACTTGCCCTGCAGGTCTCACAGTGGTAGAACCAGAAGAATGGAGTACAGTTCGAGGATATTTAGCAGCAACAGCTTGAGATATAGTTTGCTGAAAAGTAATTAAATACATCAAAACACTTAACAGTACAAAAAAAATCCCATTAAAATACTTTTAAGTGAGCTGTTGTCTAAACAGAAAGATTCAGAACAGAGCAAACAAATACACTTCTCAAAAAAAAAAAGTTTACTTTAGCAGCATGAGTAATTTTTTTCCTTCCTTGTCAGAAATGTACTTCCAAATAACTAAGTACCTTGAGCTTTTATCACCTCAATCTTATTTCAAGGTTGGTTTTTTTGTTGTCTCACACAGTTACCAGTAACTCCAGCTCAAATTAAGGGACCTGATGTAGCTCTGCTTGTCCTGGCAGTATCACTGAAGAGAAACTGCACTTTGAGATAGCACAGAGAAAACTCAGATCCTACTTTACAGGTTAAAATATGAAAAAAAACCTTCTTCAACTGTTTCATACAACTCCAGTTAAAACCATTTTTTGCTCAAGTTGATCTAAAAGTGCAGCAGCTGCACAGGCCCTTTAGAGCACTGTTTTAAGCCTATGTTACTTTCATACCCTTTTAATGCACTTATTTCAGTTTTCTTCAGGATAAGTGGGAAGAGTAGGACTCAAAATACAACAAGCAGAAGGTTTGATGAATATGATTGCCTCCAGACAAAGGTTTTACTTTTTCCCCCCCAAGTAATTTGCTATGCTTAGCCTATCAGGCTAATCCATATCTCTGCCACCTCTGGTTCAGTCACTCTTCCTGCTATACACCATGATGCCTATCTTTAAACTGTGGTTGCATGGTGATGACACCAAACATTGCCAACTGACTCTTTCTATGAAGAGGAAGACTCATGGAAGAGCTGGCCAAGAGACATCCAGGACTACTATACCTGTGAAATAAATACTACAGAAACAAGACAAATAGATTACATGCTCTAGCTCTGGGCAATCCTGCTTCGGCAGGGGAGTTGGACTAGATGATCTCTATGGTCCCTTCCAACTCCAAAAAATTCAGTGAAATTCAGTGAAATTAATGTGGCAATATCTACTTACTCTCCTCACCAGTGGCTTCTACCCAGCCCAACCACAGTACTGTTTGTTATTTTAAACAGGCCTCAAGTCTAAGACAACTTCAGGATGGTCATTTTTCTTTAGACTACTACCAGATGTGTTGTAATAAAAATACTGTAACAAGCATAATTCTGACTTACCTGAGTGACTGGATGATGCTTTTCGACGATGACTGAACTGATGGGTGGAGCAACTCCCATCACAGCTAAACTACCACAAATTCTGGCTTTTTGACCCATATCAGCTCGGCCTGTGATTCGAGCAGTGATTGTTCTTCCTGCTTTCTGTTGAGCAGATGTTATTACTTTTGCCATGGGCTACAAATAAAATAAGTAGTAGTTGGTAAAGAATTCTAAACATAATATTTACAATGCTTTAATATGTCTGCTTAGTTTTATCAGCCACGTGCTTAAATGGAACATGAGATGGGGCAGGTAACCCAGTTACGTTAGAGGGGACTGAATTTGCTCCAACTAGCTGCAGCCTGGTTTATTCCATCTTTTTCCTGAGTATGAGATAGTGTTTCAAGCGAGTGACTGCTACCCTGAGGGGAGCAAGGCTAAATTCAGGCAGCACGGATAGTTTAGCTTTGGTCACTGGCTGCATACTCAAGTGACAGCTGAAGGAACTTCCATCACCCTGGAGTTTTTCTAGCAGTGACATAGCAGATACAAAAAAAAACTTCCACGCAGTAAAATGCTGCATCTTTCTCTGACAACTGTT
The DNA here is from genome assembly GCA_033628505.1 of Tringa tobata. NCBI lineage: Eukaryota > Metazoa > Chordata > Aves > Charadriiformes > Scolopacidae > Tringa > Tringa tobata. Next base: position 1,705,121 of record JAHREE010000430.1, read on the forward strand.
AGCCAAATGTATCAGATGGGAAAAAGAAAGGAGAGTAACGCAGGATACAGTGGAGAAAAGTAAAAAGGACAGTTTAGCAACAGATACAGAAGAGGAAATGAGAGTTATTTCGAAGAGCAGGATGCTAAAGCAAAGCATATTCTTTCCAGAATGAAATGGTATCATGTGAAACACCAATTGTTCACATTGAAGTGTGACTTCATTTTGTCACACTTCTCCCTCCCCCCTCCAAAAACAATCTAGAATTGCTCCTAACATAAATGGGTTTCTGTAACATTCATAAGCATCTGCAAGCTGGCATCTTCACAAGGCTACATAAACTCTAAGGCACTTTCCTCAACTATGTACTTGTGTTGCTCTGAAAAATGTGGAAATAATGATATCCAAACTAATATTTGTTATAATCATGCCTCAAAAAGTAAGAAAGTTAAATTTAGCACATTACCAGTTTTTGACTTGATGCCACTCCAGATCCTGCAGCTGTGCTAGTGACGATTACTGGAGAATCAGAATCTAGCCTGGTCTGAGAAGTGCTTGCATGAGCCAGATGGGTAGAAAACTGTGAATAAATCCAGAATTTAAAAACAATGCGTAAAACTTTGTAGAAAACACAGTGTTACTCAGTTTTTTAACTATTCTGTTAGTTTTTGGCTCTTCCAATTACCCTTTTAAATTTAATGTCTTTGCGGGAATTTTATCTCTAGTTTTACTGTTGTGTGGCTAATTTTATAATACTTGTCTAAAAATTGTAGAAACAGTGTGAATAACATTTGATACTATTAGAATGAAAAATCAGAAGAGAGGCAAGCACATCATCTCTGTTCTAACCTGTACACTAGTGTGAAATTGTTTTACAGTGGCAACGTCTTCAGGATGACTCCTGGACAGGATCAGAACATCCAAGCTACTGGTAACAATCTGGCTAATCTGACACGACAGGACAATAAGCTGAGTTCCCTCATTGTCTATCTATGTTACACTCTTAAAAAAAGAAGCTTCAAGTCAAGCCAGATTTCCTTCTTTTCAGATTATTTTAAACGCAGTTTTTTTGAAAAAAAACCAAAAAACTCTTAACAGCTTTTTTCCAGAAAGAACCTTAGAAAGAAAATTCTGCTTATTATAGTGACCTTACCTTCATTAGTTTACCATGTTTTCACTAAAATAAAAAACAGAGCCTAATGAAAGTATAGCAAGTCACGAGAGATGTGCCCAGCCACTTCATTTACGCAATGCAGTCTAAACACACCATTCCCACAGGTTTCTTTTTTACACTTAGACTGACTTCAGGTTCCTTCAATTCACAGGCTATGGCATTTATTTTTTAAAAGCTCCAACAAAGTATGTTCATTTTTGTCACTAACAAACAGAGTTCTGTTCCGGCTACACGCTTACCATGTCTTCCAGCTGAAGATTAGTTGCTGGTGGAGGTGGTGGTGAGGGCGGATTGTACTGTGAAGGAGGTAGCCTTCCTGCAACAATGGTACCATTATCATTTCTCCTACTTCCTACACGTATTATTAGAAAAACAAAGTAATGGGATCAGCACATAATCTAGCAAACTCTAAGGGGAAAAAAAGACATAAGTCACAGTACAAACTGGGATTCCTGTGGGATTTCTGTATAATCTAATCAAAAGGATCAGCCTGTTCTTTATAGGTGTCTGTGTATCTATCTATCTATCTAAACATTCCTGTATTAGACCCTTCTTTTCAGATGCTTGGAAATAATATTTTCCAAGGTAGGCTTGTTTCTGTATTATGCCTCAAAATCCCTGTGGCACTCGTCACACACTTGCAATGCAAAGAAGTGAGGTTCTCTGTACCGCTTGCCAACACCAAATCCAGTGTGCAAGAGCTGCTCTTACGCTAAGGGCCAAAACCCACTTCAGGTAGAGAGCAGCAAAACACAGAAAGGCCATGCCTACTGGACTTCTGGAAAGGTGTTAGATCCTTAAGGGGGCTCACGGTCACTAAAATAAAACGTTATTTTAACTTTCCTGAGAATGTTCTGCAATTTCAAGGAGCCATAGGTCATGCTCAGCAGCATCCCATTTCCACATACAATGGCTGGACACTGGCCACATCCTGGCCATAGGGCTGGGACAATCTACGGGCACCCCATAGCCCTCATCTCCCCCCAACAGCTGGGTAAGCGGAGCTTGCACAAAATCTGTCCAGGGTTCTTTTGTCTCATAATGCAGACATCCTGGGGAGGTCAGACGTGCCAACCTAAGCCCTGTACCTTTTCCAGGCAGTTTCAGCCCTTTCACTCACAATGCAAACTTCCTTGAAGGAAGAAGAGAAAGGTATTCTTATTTATTCTCCTATTTTGAAGCAAATTATGCCAGCAGCAGTTCCAGGGCCTAGAGTGACACCCTGTGGTAGTTGTGTTTTGTTATAGGGTTTGGTTGGTTTGCGGTTTTTTTTCCTCTTGAAACAAGCAGGAAAAATATAAGGAAGGTAGCTTAAATTGGTGCGATACCAATTTGAAAGATTTCAAAAGTGAAAGTATGCCAGAATATGCATTTTGTACATGTGTATGTACACACATTAAGCTTAAGCATAGACAGGACCAACACACAGTTACCGACCAATCAGATCTGATCTATGTTACTTAAAAAAGTAGTGTTAGGTTTTTTTAAGTAAAAATTAATTAATTCTTGCGGCTTCAATGTTCCTTTAAATACATAAAGAAGCTAAAAATAATCTTAACAATTAAAAAAAAAATCTGTCAGTAAATCAGTCAGATTTTAGACCATCAACATTGATTCTAAGTGTTATGGACCCATGAAGGTTGTGATACTTGCACACTATTAATAACCTGGATTATAATTTATATTATATGTATATTATTTGCATATTGTATGTATACTAAATGTACACTATAATAACCTAGTAACAATTAAAAAATAATCAAATTCTGCTTTTATTTCCAATGTCAGTAGGTGGCACTGCAGCGTTCATATAAATAAAGACTCCTTGAGTGACACGGAAGTTTTAATGTCCACAGATTGCAAGACTAGAAAAAAATCATAATAATCATTTAATCTGGTGTCTAAAATCCCCAATGTCCTGATCACTGTTTTGTTATATCTGAGGAACAATGCAAATAAATGGTTGTACAACCATATTGAATACTTATGTAAACTAACTTCATTAAAAGCATTGTCTGGCTGCAGAAAGAGAGAGATAGGGTGCCTGGGACAGAGGAGAAGGTGGTACAAGGGGCAGTGGAAGAAGATGGCAGGCATGACACCAAGGACATCAGAGAGTGTGAGATATAATGAAGCCTGATGAGGACACACTGACCACAGGAAATGAAAAAGCATGATGCTAGACACCCAAAATGTTGGGAAAAGGCACGCCAGCATTGTCCAGCAGAGCAAAAACTTGTAGATAGTGAGCCTGTGTAGAGCACAAGCTCCTGCTCCATAGTAAAAATCAATCAAAATGTTTGATCCATGAACAAACAAATAACATAAAGCTTCAAGAGACAGTAAATCCTAATTTACAACATGGTGAAAAAAAAAACCAATTGGGCAACACCTTGTAACTTTATTCACAAGCCCAGTATCTTCAAGAAAACATTAATTCTTGACCTTCCCCAAATACTGTTCCTATGTTTTTACTAGCATAGAGCTACTGTGCTTAGCCAGTGTCATATTGTAATTTCCTAAGCAACTACACAAATACTGGATACATTTAACAGGCTCAGCAGCTGCTAAGGTAAACACCCTCTTAATACCTTCTTCAGGTTTTTATTTCCTCTTCGTATCTACATTGTTGGGGAGGAATTTCTGTGAAGTAGTTCAGAAACTTATGGTCTAAGATTGTTAAGTTTAGCAACTGAAGTGACTTGTCTAAGGCCATTAACAACTGCTGCCAGTACAACTGGCTGTTAAGGCACACGTACGGCTGTGACACTCCCGCCAGCACAGCTATTTTCTCTTTAACGTAGACTGCTGCAGCAGCACGGTTATGCTCCTTCTGCTATAGACTGTCTCACTCTAAGGGGGTGATTTCATTACATCAATAAAGCTGTGCAGCTCTTTCTTGTATAACTGCAAAAGTTTTATGAGCGTGCTGCTGACATAATTACACTGGTGTTTCCTGTTCTGGCACAGAACTCCAACTAAATACAGAACCTGGGAGATTTACTTGCCCTTTTTGCATTAAAAGGCAAGATTAAGAAAGAAGGGAGAGTTGTCTGGGAAATGCAGATTCATTGCACACTGAGATTCTGGGGAACAGAGGAGGGTTTCCCAGGATTTCCCTCTCACCCCCTTGTAACCTGGGTGCTGACAGAATTCTGGGTAATCTTCCACAGTATTTTAAGAAGTTTGCCATCCCTGGCTTCTTGTTCTTCAAGTTGCAACCTTCAGTTGTATGTCACCACCTCTCCCAGCAACAAGGGATGAGGAGAACATATTCCACCTTTCAACTACACCATCAGAATATTTCTCAACACATTCAAAAGGACTTTTTAAAGCAGTAAGATTTTGATAAACTGTATTGCTGTAACTCCTCACATTAAATTAAAAAAAAAAAAAAAAAGAGAGAGAGAGAAAGGGGAGAATCCTTTAAACAAACAAATAAAAAACCACAAACAAACCTAACAAAACTCCCCCCACACAGCCACATTAGATCTGCTTTTTATACTCACCAGGATCTGTCCTACTGTCCTTGCCCTGAAACATGGTCATCGCTTCCAGATTCAACGCACATACACCACGCATAAAGGCTTTCTTCATGGTGTCTTCATACTGTTCCCTCTCACCGTGCAGTCGCAGCACTTCAGCTTTTGTCTGTTCCAAAGTGTCAGTTAGCTACAAAACAGAGTAAGGAAAGAGCTGTGGTGTACTTCTGAATGCAAACTACAAACATACTCCTCAATTAGCTTTAGAAGTCACTTACTATGTTTACAAAGATAAGCATTTTCACTTCAAAAATCTCTTGTTCACCAGAGATGAACAGCTACACGTAGTTTCTTTGAACTACAGCACATTATTTGTGCTAAAGCATACCAAGGACACCAGTGCATTCAGAAGGACTGTCAGACCCTGCCTCACCAGCTAAGATGAAATCCATCTTGCAAGTTCTTGTCTTTTAGAAGTTAGGCATCTGGCACAAGCTAGATTTCCGCAGAAATGTGGACTCCCTCAACAGAAGAATAAGCGTTCCCAGAAAATTATTTAAGCATAGGGGGAATTGTCATCAACAATCTCTCTTTTCTAACTACTGTAAAAAACTAAAAATGCTGAGAAAATACAGAACAAGTTACCTTTGTAACTCACTGTTTTTGTACTGGTAAGCCACAGTTGGTAAGCCTGTTCTTGAAACCCTAGGTTGATAACTGACACTCTATGCTCTGAAAATTCTATAATAAGCTTAATAGGCAAGTTGAAGGCAAAACCAAACTTAAATTCAGCCTTTAACAGAGCAGCTATTATAGGAAAAAAATACACTCCTCATGAAAAAAAATACTCCTCATGATTATTCATAATAATAATGATCTTCTATTACCACTGTCTTCTTCAGTAAGACCTCAAAATGCATAGCCAATATTAACAATGTGCTCTTAGAAAACAAATACTATCCCTATTGGTGGGTAAATAAAGATTTGCCTCATTTCAGGAAGAGTCCAATTTACTTCACTTGTGCATGCAGATCAGCAACATTTTACATCAGATACAGAGGAGAAAGAAGTGACATTTAGAAACCACAGCAGAAACATTAGATCTCTTCAGATTGTCTCGTGTAGTTGGGAGCTCTCTTCTGCTGGCAAGTCCCCATGTTTTTAGTTTGCTGAGAAAGAGATACTTTGGAGGAATGAGGGGTGGTGGAATAAAGGAGACAAAGAATGGAAAAGAGAAATCTTATTTTACCTCTGCAATTTTGGCTTCATAATCATTGGTGAGCTGAACACAGACGTCTTCTGCCCTTAACTGGCAGGCTTTTTCCACTTTTTCTTTCCATTTTTCTTCACTAAGAGAGCGCCATGCTGCCCATACTTTCTTCAACAAAGCTGTCCGGAATTGTCTGTCTGCTATTCTATTTGCATATTCCTTAGAAAACAAATAAAGCCACATCATATGCAAGTCCAAGTTTCCTAAAAATTTAAGTACTCAAGACTGTGGATGATGCTTTTACAACTTATTACATAGACCACAGGAGGAATGCCAAAACTGAGTCACACGTGCCACAGCGAAGTGGTACCCGAACATCAGGAGCTCAATGTTTCTTTCTGCACACACATGATGGACCATTATTGCCTGCAGCATGAGAAACCACATTTGTGAATTCCTAGGTTACAAAAACAGTGTTTTTACTCTTAGCTTAATCTTTACTCTTACTTAGACAGCCACCTCACATATATGGTGTAACCACGCATGTGTGAAGCCATTTAGTGGGTATATGGCACATTTTGATTTACTGCAGGAACCATACAAAACCTGCAGTCACAACGATTAGCATAAACCACTCATCTTTTTAATAAATTTAGGCTTCAGGATGTCGTTTAAGACAACTCTATTAGTCTACTCTATTTCAAAACAGTCACCACTCAAGGTACTTCAGCATTAAATTATTTTTTCAGAAATGAATTGGGAAAAATAAAAAGAGCTGAGTAAAAAATAAATTCCAAATTATTAGTAAATTCTAAGATGGGAGGGAAGGAAAAGAGAAAAGGCTATCTCTCTGCAATTCAACAGAGTTTTGGCTACCATCAGTGAACTTCAGTCTAGCCAGGAATCCATACCAATAAACAAGGGTCCCGAGCACAGCTTCTCCTTTTCAACAGCCTGGAATCGGAAAGATTTGCAGCCTTGACACGGGATACTCCTTTTCTGTCACACCTCACTTAGTAGACTGTTTGCTGTTGTATGCCCGATGCAGTGCCCAGCATCTTGTGTGCAACTAGCTCTTAGCTGCTTCAAATTTTGGCAATGTCAGGAAAGAGGGCAGCTGAAGTATTAGTTGTGAAAATGGCTTCCCCCTCCAAATGTGATACTGGATCATACTGTAACATAATGAGATACTGTATCATACTGTCAAATGTATTGTGTTTGAAATTTAGATAGAGATTCCCTTGGCACCCACTTCAAAATGTAGATACTGTAAACTATGGTGATTTGCTGTGAGCTGATCACAGTAGTTGGAGCAATATAAGACAAGTGCAGGTTTGATTTTTTTCCCAATACCAGAGAGTATTCTGACAGCACTATTTTTTTTTAAGAATTGATGCTTTCAAACTGTTATATGACATCGTCAAACACATCAAGATAGAAACACTGTCATTTCTTCAAACTGTAACAGGAACTACAGCAACTCTGACCCTTTTGAGTTCAGAGGTTTCGTTTTCATCACATTTTTATTTTGCACACATACCTCTTGTTTGGCTTGAACACACTGAATCCGCCACAGCGTAAACTTTCTCATCAACTCTGCTCTCTCCTTTTGCTTCTCTAATGCTTGGGTCAAGTTAGTAATCACCTGAAAAAATGTTTATTAACACTATTTCAATAACTATGATCCTCGTAAGGTCAAATAGAATGTACTTTATGCATCAGTTATTTTCCACTTACAGCATTTGCTTTTTATAGATGCTTTCTACTGAATCTTCCCCTTACTCTAATCAAGCAGAAAACAACAGAATTCAAAACAAGAGTAAAATTCCTGTGGCTTCAGCACTCAGACTGTGGGACAAACACTTTCATTGTGTAGTTTTAGGAGAAGTTCAACTGAATTGTTATTTCATCCCACCTCTGCAGGCTTCTTTCCTTTTAATTAAAAGTTAATGTAGCATAAGGTCAGAAGAATCACTTATTTCAAAGATGATTTTGATGAATCAAGAACATTTATATTAAAAGTTTGTTTTGGTACATTATTAACTAACTGAAGTGTAAAGAAATGACTCACATGCAGAAAGCTTACTCAGTTGTCTGAACAAAATAAACAAGCTAGGGAGTTGCTAAGAACTAGAAAAATCTGATCTGGAGCTGTTATTCTTTTTAAAAGTTGTCATGAAAGATATCATATAGGCCTACTGCAATCAAAACATTTGAGAGGCAAGATGGCCTACCGGACAGAGAACATAACTAGGGACTTTTACCACCGATCTCTAAATACGTTTTAAGTGGTATACAGAAAGAGCTGAGGTTCCCTGATGAAAAATTAGACATGAGGCAAAAATCAGGTACTTCGAATCACTATGTATTTCTCTATATTGTTTGCCTAATTTCTTAAGCTGGATTCTGCCATCAGTCACCTGAGCAACGCCAATGGGCAATAGTGACCAATCTTGGGACTCTTGGGAGTAAAGTTAAATTATTTTATTTTACCTATTGCGTCAAGATTGTGAGGAACAATATTCTAAGATGTTGTACACTAACATATCTTATTATGTCATATTGCATAAGTTAAATGCAATAATTGTTGAACATACATCAATGAAATGCATTATACTTAAAATAAAGTTTACCCTTAAATCAACAGTTAGTCACCTAGCAAATAGTACAAAACTCCTATTTTGTCTCAGTACAGAATTTCATATAAACTGTTCCAGTCCATCTTCAGAATGTTTAATGAAACATTGCTAAGCACAAGCTTGGTTTCCTTAAGGTGTTCAAAATATCAAAATCAGAAAAAAATAGGTCAATTTGATACATTTAAAGTAATTTAAAGCTGATCCATCTCTAGATTTTTAAGAATGAGTTCTTCATAATACTGTCTGTTAATAAATCTAGGATGAGCTATTTTTCTCTGCTTAAATATGACTAATTTTAACTTTTCTCAGTTTCACAATAATTGAATAGTCTCAGCTACGTAACAATGAATTAATCTAAAACTGGAAGTAAGTTTGCCTAATTTAACAACAAATGAATAATAAAATAGAAAGCAAAGGAAATGAATATAATAAATTAATTATTTTTGTTGAAAAGGTGTCGTATACTAACATAAAATATCAATTATTGATGCTGAATACCTGTTGATACACAGTACAAGTCTTAGCCTAAATCCGTGTTTGTTAATTAGCATATTTTTGCCACTAAAAAGCATTTGAGAGATTTATAGTGTGAAGAATCAAGAATCTACAGTATTCATAATGTTTGTGAGGCTGACAAACTTTGGTTTATGCCAATGTCAGAATAGAGCAGTTTTGATAAATATGGTATGATACATGGAAGCACTGCCACCTATGATTAAGGTGGTGGCAGTAATAATTTTCTATTGAAAAGATTTTTTTTTTTTTTAGATGAAGAACTGTAAAATTAGCGAAGAAATAATTATTTGATAAAAAAATACTGCTTTCAAGGTATCATCAAGAATTATGGTCCATTAAACATGAGTGACGTACAATGATATCCAACAGAATTAAATATGTTTGAATGGTACACACTGAAATAACTACAGCTCTTCACATATGTTAAATGATATTATAGTCCCTGTTCCCGTAACATTACATTTGTATTTGCCTCTGAAGATTAGACTGTTTCCCAAATGGACACAGAACATCATCTTCCTCCATATTTTAACTCCCTCAATGGATGTTTTTTTAAAAAAAAAGGTAAACAGGAACTAAAACCTCAAACTCCATTAAGTGTTCTCAAGTACAAGGTTAAAAATTCAGGACAGCAATAAGAGGATTTAATTGCGTTATGAGATTACAGGGCCAAAATTTATACCTGTTTCCACAATTCTAGTTAATTTTGGAGTTGTTGATATTGTTGATAGCAGAAAAGCATAACTCAGCGACCCCAAATGTAAAATCCTAAGAATCTGTACAAATGTACAATTCCTAAGAATCCTAAAATAAAAACTCTTAAACACTTAGGAGACTACTGTCCATTTAAAATTCAAGAAAACCAATCCCATCACTGAAAAATTAAAGGCTTTTAAAGTGTACGAGCCAATAGACTCATCTAAGCCCATGTGATATTTATGAAATAAATAAGGAACAAACATAGATGCTAGATTTAGAAAACAAACCATGCAAAATATGTACACACGTGTTAAATTTCCCTTGCTATTATGGATCATGTTACTAGCAACAATGATTCTTTTTGTACTATAGGGTGCAAATACATTATTTATTTCTCTATGTTACCTGCTGCAAGAAGAATTTTTTTCAAAGATGGACCCAGAAATTCAGTGTGGGTATTTTTAAAAAGAAAGGAACTGTTGAATTATGAAATTGAATTACTACCTCATCTTTCCGGCCAATAGAGATTTCGTAAGTATGTAGCAACTCCTTCAGGTTTTCCATCTCATTGCTCAATTGTCTCACATGTGCAGCGTGCTTCTCTTTTTCTTGTCTCATTTGAAGCTTATGATGTTCAATCAAACTCAGCTTCCACTTTCTCAATTCAGTCAGAACATTTGTCTGAAAAGTTAAGGTACCACAGCAATGGAATTAGTTCAAAGAGAGGAGGGAATAATTTTATATCTTAAAACACTTAGCAATTAAGGAGACATGAATATTTACAGTGATGCCTTCATTACACAGGCTGTTTATATCTATAACTATTACGCGACATAATGAACTATTGAATTATAATAACTGGGTATCTCTAACAGAGAAAGTTATTCCCAAGTTCTTGAAACAAGATACTCCAGTGCTTATGTGCAGTATACAACAATCAACAGGAAAACCACTAGGACCGCTTCCCAGTGCAATCCTGCTGCAGCTTTTCCTGCATTCTCACTTATCCTACAAAGCACTGACATCTGTATATGATATTTAAGCATTCCATACAAAATAAATACCTTAAGACTTCCACTCCAGAGATCGAGTATGTTTTCTATTTGAGTTACTTTTTCATCAGGCAAAGGTAATTCAGTCACCGTAGCTTCATTGACTTCTCTGGCACTATGTGTGGACTCTTGTGAAGATGTTTCTTCTGAAAGTCGTTCCATGTTGGCCTCAGAAGGCTCCTTCACTGATATTAAGACTAAAAATGAAACAGAGAATAAGGATTGATACTCTGGAAAGACTAACTGGTCTGCAGCCTGGATGGAAGTCAGAAGCATTAAAAAAAAAACAACCTCAACCACCAAAATATTTATGTCATCAGAAACTTCCTTTTCCCAAGTAAACCAAATAACCCAATTCAAATATAAGCTTTCAAGATATAAATATATTTAAACCAATAGTCCTATTGTAACATTCATCAAATCAACACTACCGTTCTCTTAAAGAAAGTAATTTCTTACATTCAAGAGGATGATCACAGCAAGTACCAAAAAAATAGCGTTGCCAGAAAGTATCTCTCTCAGTAAAGAATTTTCTCAATTAACAGCCAAGGTCAAAAATCTAAAAACTTTTGCAATATTACTTAATGACACTAAATTCCTGAGGCCAGGGCCCTTCCTTTGTGCATTCACAACACAACCTGTGGGTATATTTCAATGTTGGTATGCACCTGCATCCTTTTTCTTTACAGCTTTTAATTTACTCATACAATTAGATTTTAAACTCTTTGAGAAAGGAAATATCTACTATGAATGTTTATAATGCCTTACACAATAAGGCTTGACTTTTGGGTGCTGTGGCTAAATACCACTGCAATAAAAACTAATGGGCACGTGTCTGAATTCCAACTGATGGGAAGAAAAAAGCGGAACTAAGAATAAAGAAGTTAAGATTTAAATAAACAGAGAAAATCAAATATTGTTTTGTATTTAGTTATTCCTTACAGAAAATTTGTTATTCAAGTTGACAGCTGAATAAAAAAAATTGGAAAGAAGAGAGATTAGCAGATTCCTTGTATTATTAACAATCAGGACAACTTCAAAAGAATACTCTTTTCATAAACAGAGAGGGGAAACCTCCAACATTGTATGCTTCTGATTTACTAAAGGCTGAGCCTGATGGTTGACACTCTTTACAGTTACAGTCAGGCCTCATGTCTGAAGGAAGTGAGATTAACTGTCTGGCTAATATTACTCCCCTATCAGGTAGGTTGAATTGCAACTACTACACTCATGCTCCAAGACAAGGAAATAAGGAAGAACTGTGATGTAGAGGCAGATACAATGGCTTTTTGGTGTTTCTCTTAAGGTCATATACAACCACACATCATAAAATTCAAATTAGATTGAACTAAAGAAGACCTACCTAACATACCATTTCGCTAGACTAAACTCCCTACCCCATTACATATGCAGAAGATCATAAACAGATTATTCCCATTCACACCAGTACATTAAGATCAGGCTCTAGTTTACCATGATTTTTTCTCCTGCAAATGAGAGAAGCATTGCTTGGCTAATTGCAGAATTTGAATATTTGTTGCTTGTAAAGATCTCCAAAAAACATGACATGCAGGACAGATGACCCAGACTACTTGAAATACATCTAATTCCACTGATGAAGAATCTGGCTGGACTTTCAGAATATAAAATATTTGGCAGTGTTACTGTCCTCAATTATTCCCAGTTCTGTCCTTTACCACTTGTGCCCATTTCTGCATGTCACTCTGTTCTTCCTTCAGTTGTGATGTTGCTGCAAAATGCATGAAGGTTTGCTTTTATTTTTAAACTTTTATTATTTGTTTTGATTACAAAGATATCCAATTTACACAGCACAGTTTACAAGATATTTACAAAGAAAAAAAAGCTGAACAAAATGTAACCAGTAAACCCAGGACATTAAAATAGATTGACAAGTGCCATGGTCCAAGACTGTAGTATTACAAGTCCATCGGTCCCTTCCCCTTAATCCTCCCTTCGTACAGATTCTCCTAACTCAGCTTCCATTATTCTCATTTACCATAGGATGTATCCTTCACTGGATCCACTGAGTGTATCTGTTTTATGTCTATATCATCATCTTATGTAATTTACCCTGGCCTTCCAGTGTTGCCATAATTTTCTAGTTATATACATACTAATTTCAGCCTTATTCCTAATGCTCTCCTTCTGTCACTCCTATTCCTTTCATTGCATTTCGTGATGACATTCAGCTACAGTGCACTAAGGTACAAAGGACATGGAGCCATGTGGATACGATAAAGCATAAAAATGTATGTCATTAAACAATCAATTTCAATTCAAATTTATTCAAGACCGTGTTCTTGTTTATAGTAGAGGTAATGAAATGAGCAGTTTTTCCAGATGTGTCTTATCCCAATACTACTGTTTTGTTTTTTTTTTCTCCTGTGTGCCACTAGTGTCTGGCTTTTCTGTTTTTATCAGGTAAATAAGCTCTGCCAGACTGTTCTCACACGTGATCTGCTATCAGTGGCCCCAGCTGAGAGTAGCAATTTACTAAAATGTATGTCTTTTTTATTCCTAATCTTCTCAGAAGTTTAATGGATCAATACTGAGGTCTGGTAGCCTGAAGAGAAAGAGTTTTCCCTACTGTTTGGGTATGAGTCATCAGTACACATCTTTGCTACAAATAATTCACTGCTCCAGTCTTAGTCATTTTCACATTTAATCAACTAAACTGGCAACAAGAACAGGAAATTAAGTTTTAGATTTCAAAGTGTAAAAGCATTTGGACATTGAATTGAATAGTACAGCATGTTTTATTCCAATTATTTTTCATATTTGACTGGAAGCTTTCAGTGAAAGTATTTTGTATCATTAAATTTACTGCAACAAATAAAGATTACTGGTAATTAGGTTTCTACTGTCATAGTGGAAACGCCCACTTCAGTTTCAAAAACCTGAGGAGAAAGTCAAAATGCCAGACCAAAGAATACTCGACAAAGAGAACTTCACTTCAGAAGGCATCACGTGGCATTGGAAACTTGGTCTCAATACCAACATCACATGGAAAAGGGGGAAAAATCACTGCAAGCTTACAAAGCTCTGCAGAAGAGCAAACTTTCAGGTATTCAGTCTATACTCAGCACAGACATATATTTTGTTTTGCAAATTTACAGAGCGCTACCCTAGTTGTGATTTTGTTGTTTTAATACAGCAATAGCATTAGAGCCAGACAGGGACAGAACAAATGTCAAAGAGCCTGATTTTTAGTATGAACATGTAGCCACGCCAGAAGAACAGAGCTAAACAAAAAAATTAACTGTCCTTCAGAAACAACTTGCTAATCTATGCTATGCGATTGGTATCAGAGGTATAGTACTGAACTTGAATTGAATTACTTTCCCTGTTCATTCAAAGTCTTGCTATTAGTATCAGGAAAAAATGGGTATTCTAAGCCCATTAACACTGGCAAACACCATTCAAATATGTAATCGTTCTGGATTAGTACTAGAGGTTATATAGAGGAGTTGGACAGATTTTGGTCAGATACCTTCTGAAAGTTGAAACAACCTTCTTTTTACAACTAGATTGTTTCAAGCTCTGTCTCAAGGAGCTATATCTTTTTGCTAGACTGACAGGATGCAGTAACATTTTGAAAAACAAACCTATGTTTTAATGAACCAGCAAAGCAGCAGAAGTTTATTTATACTGTGTAGTCAATAGAAGCTTGATGGTGCCATGTAAATATTATTCTTGTCTCTGTCCTCAAGATCAAAAGCACCTTCTTTAGTCTTTTTAACCATTTTTTTTTCATTTTGAAAATAAAAGACAAATTGTATTTTGCAAGGTGCTGCCCTTTGCAAAGATAATAAACTTCAGAGTCTGTAACGAAGGGGAATATGTGGCTCCTTGTAATGAGCAATACATAAAACTGCAGTGCAAAATTTTTATCACCATCAAGTATAAGAGCATTTCTTTCCCCGCCCCGTGACAATTAACTACAGCTTGCAAATGACTATTCTTATTTGGTAATACCAAGCATATTAAGAGATAATTATTCAAATATTTCAAGAGAAGCAATCAAGGGAATTGAAATTTGTCCTCTCACTTCTTTTGCACCCATTTAGGCAGTAAAAAGGCACAAAGACTTCATAGGATACATGTTTGGCCCCAGAAAAAAAAAGAAAAAAGTAAAAGCACAACTCCTCTCACAGAGCTAAAGAGCGACAGCAGTCAGTGCTGGCTAAGATCTTCTCTTCCGACAAATATGATTGAAAATAGAGCTTAGAGTTATCTACAAAAAGAAAAAAAAGCTCAAGCCTAGTGTTTTGATTCTGATCTTCTTTCTTATGAACAGCAGTATCACACATCACAAACACTCCCTTAGAAGATAATGTTCCGCTCAAACTGGGAGACAAAACTCTAAGAGAGCTAGAATTTGCTTCATAATAGAATTCCACCTAACTGGATTTGAAATTTTCTACTCTCTTTTTAAAACAACCTCTCAGGCTGAGAAACACGTCACAAGAGCTGACCTGAACTGCTCTACAATTCACGAGTTTTGCAAATGTATTTGAATCCTGGCAATCTGCTAGCGCATCTGAACAACAGCCAGCTACAAGAGAAGAAGATTCAGAGGAGATGAGCACTCACGAAGCTCACGGAAGAATACAGGGAGTGACCACAGCTGTTGTAAAGAAAGCTGAACTTATCTCAACACAGGGAAGGGCAGAGGGTGGCCTTTGGCTGTACCACTTGAGTGGATCAACTGGTTGTAAAGTGGCCTTAGTTAATCAAGAACTGTGAATGCATTCCTGTGCTAGCCAGATGAGCAGGCAGGAAATGTTGGCTAAACCCAACACAGTATAAAAACGGAGCAACCAGCAAAATCAACTTTCAACAGAGCACTGGGTGTGAGCTGGCTTTAACCCACATAGTCTTTCCCGGCAAGTAGGAATGTCCCACGTCATGATGGTTAGTGTATAAAGACCTGTAACAGGAATCTCATTTGTACTGTGATCTAACTGTACTTACAGTTACTGCTGTGACTCTCCACTCAAGTTCTGCTCAGACTTTGGATAACATCAAGCTAAGGCCTATCGTGGGAGTTGCACCATGAGGTCAAGGCAAGAGCAGCATGTAGGCAGGACATGATGGACAGAAGAGCTACAGGTCATTACGCACCCGTTATCACCCGCGCTTTACTGTCTCCTGCAGTCTTAATCCTTGCATATTGATTGTCTGGCAGGTCCTTCAGAATCCACTAATTTGTGGAAAGAGTATAGACCAAACTTCCAAGCTCAAGGTATAAATACATTCAAAAAGCTTTTTGAAATACATCCAACAGCAGCCAGACTGCTGAGGCTTTCAAGCTTCCCGGTGCGACACAAAGGAGTTCTGCACTGTGAGGAAGAAGGAAGGATGAGAACTCTTCCCGTCAGTTAAGGCAACTATTTTGCTCATAGCCATGTGAGCTACAAGTTGTGAGTTATGAATTGGAGAACTTGTGAGCTAGAAACTGCATGAATTAAGGGATGAATTATTGAATTCACATGTTAGACTAGTCTGTACAAAGGGGATTGAGCCCTTGTTTGATGTGCTTGTTTTCTTTCCTATTGAGGGAAGAAAATAAAATTTAATTTACAGAGTATGCTTACCTGTCTGAGAGATTCAAACAGGCTGTGACGTGTGCTTGCATTGTGATTTCAGCAGAATGCTGTATCACTCTGCTAAACCAAGGTCCCATGTAACAGCAAACGTCTTCAGATGAGACTAGAAGCCTAAATCCTCCTTGTGTGTAGTATCTGAAAGAACCTGGTCAATGTATTAGGCTCTTGACAATAGCCATGGAATGTTCTTTGGCTATGAAAATCACAGATAGTTTAAATGTTACCTTTAGTTGAATCTATCAAACTGCAATTTTTGGTGCGTCAAACTGATATAAAAGGTGAGGATATTTTATTTCCCGAATCAAAACATTTTTTTAAACCCCAAGATAGTGCTCTCATTCTAGGAGTTTCAGGAATACCTCTTACTACAGTGGAATTTTTTCTACAATGTTTTTACTGTTTGAATAATTGGCAAAATACAAAGTACCAGCAGCTTCTATTGATCTGACTTCTTATGCAACTTGGTACAATTCCCACATAGGACATAACTACACTGGATCAAGTTAATAAACTTCAATATGTAAAAATGAAAATGCAAAGGATGCACTTGAAACTCTTCTGTTGGCAGCTTTTCTAACATTATTCTTATTCTAATTCCAGATCTACTTCCATTACAGAACATTCTCTCTCTCCAAACTTCCATTCTCATGCTTTCAATGAACTCAAAATCACACCTTTTACAATTCCAGTAGCAGTCTGATATTCAGAAGAACAGCCATGCTAACTCCACATGGGGAGAAGTTACGGACGTGATGTCCTTAAGGACTAAGATTATCCATTAGTTTATAAAAATGATAAAACATTTCCCCTTATGGCCTACTGGAAAGAGAGATATTGGCTTGGGTGTCTAAATGTACCTAAAGTCCACTTCATAGGCTCCTTGTGGAAGGATACAGAGCATAACCAATACAACCTCCCTCATTTTAATTGCATTCCTTATTTCAAGAATCTGTTTCTAGATAATTTTTTATTATACTGTATCAACATGAGTTAACTAAATGGTAATGACAGCTTACTAAGACTGTTTTCTATTCCAGTGAAAAAAACATACAATTTAAGAAGATAGATTCTCTTGTTAATGTGAAATAAACAACTTTCAGAGCCTGCACTGACCTTTGCAATCGCACCGGTAAATTCTGGCTAGCAGACAGTTATTTAGCTCTGATCAGCATGGCCAGGAGTTCTGGCATACAATACCAATGAACAACATCTACTCCAAGATGATGATTAGCAACAGATTTACACACCACTTCAAGGCTGCTTAGTCTCTAGTAATAAAAGTATCTACACATTTTACACCCCCTGACCCTCTAAATAATAACCCATCTGCAAGGGTCCCAAAAATAGAAGTGAAAATAAAACTGTAGTTAAATATATTTATCATGAAATAGCATGATAAAGAATAGAACTTAGTTTAAAGTTAAGTTCTTCCTGATTAAGCTAAACTTCCTAGTAAAGAAATAATGTTGGTATGATTGTTTACTATTTCTTCTGAAGCAAAATTAACAGAGCTTCATCAATATAAATGCTAGTGACAAAAGCAAACAACACATAACCATTACTACCAGTGCTACTAAGGCATCACAAAACAATAAGTTTATACAGTCCTAAATACCAAGCAATAAAGTAAAATTAAAATAGTGTGATTGAACTGAAAGAGCAAGAATGACATTCATGTAGTGACATGATTAGTCATAACACTAAGGCCTTTTAAGCTAACTCTTACTTCCAAATACTCATATTTTAAATATTCATTTATCTATCATGGCAGCACAGGTATACTGTAAGGAAGGGCACCTTCTATCATGGCAGCACAGTATACTGTAAGGAAGGGCACCCTTTTTTGCATTATTACACCAACCATTTGAAACATCTGCATCACAAATCACAGAGAACTGCCTGCACATCGATACTATCATCTGACAGGGATGTCAGAGAGCGAACCTTTCAGTGCATATACCTTCCTAAATTTCTTGCTGTGCAAAACGCAAATGTACCATATGAGCTATGCGTACATTTCAAACAGAAGCTATTAGAAAACTTAAATTAAAAAAGTCGTATCATTGTTGTACCAACACATACCACTGCACACTACAACAATGATTATGCTCCATACTACCTGGAGTCTTATGGTGAATGGCACCTTCTGTTACACTTGAAAATGTGCCACCTGCTCTGAGTTCTGAAGCAGGTTCTGACCACTTCAAGACACAATGTTCAAACTTCAGAGTCACCAGAGCATAACGAAGCCGCTCTTCATATTCATCCTGTCATAAACTGATGACAAATAATTATAAAATTACAATTTCATTTCCAAAACCCGGGTATATGTAGGAAGGAATGAAAATGGTTTTTGGTAATTTTTGAGAGGTTTTTTGTCATGGTAAAAACTAAAAGGGTTTCCTTTAAAGTTGCAAAAGCAAGCTGGTTTTCTACCATGATTATAATTCATCTTTCTCTTGTTTTATGTTCATCTTCATTCCAGTTACAACTAGATGCACTGTAATAGTTATACAGAAAGACTTTGCTAGATGACAGAACTGGATACTATATGAAGCAGCGTAAACAAAAGCATGAACTGGGGGGAAAAAAGTTCCATCTGATACTATTTCTAAGCATTACTTTTACTGCAAAGAAAAATATGACTATTTTTATAGCCATAGAAAAGATGCTACTGAACAGTCACATTTCACATCCCATAACTTGACAATTTCTTTGGTGGGAGTTCTAAAACCAGTCATCAAACCACATTTGTTTATCCAGTATTTTCTTTAGATTAGATATAATTATTATCACCTTATATTATGCATTTTTAAAATTATATAGGTATAGGGAATATATATATATAACCAACATAAAAGCTTTCCTGTTAAAAAGTTATAAACTGATCTAACTGGTATGTGACATTATGCTGTGTACAAAAGTAAGCCAATCAACATTTTTTTGAAATCTCCTAATTAAACTGATTTTCAGAATGAAATTATTTAGAGTTCAATGTGAAATTGTGAACGATCTGTATTACAGCCTAAACATACAATTCAGCAATGAATTAAAAAAGTTCCAGTAGCAGTTAAATGCTTAAACTGCCACAAATTAAACATCTGGGAAAAAACACCAGTTGGAAAGTACTAAACCAGGTCAGTAGCAGTCTTTTTGTTTGTTTTGTTTTTCTTTCCACTTACCACTATCCTAGTAATTCTGGTTAGTGTCCTAATGAAGTCAAATCTCAGAAACCAATTGTGAATTTAAAAATTAATTCCTCTTCAAGATGAGGAAAGCTAGAGTGAAAATAATCAGTTAAAAGTATCAATTACACGTAATATGGTTTTGAACCTGCCAGCTGAAAAGGAAAGTATTTTAAAACTCTCAGTGTAACCCTTACATTTATGTGGGTTTCAATTAATTTGAGAATTTAAGAAGCTAGGCTTTGTACACTCAGGTAAATTCTAGTTTCCTTTCAAATTTCCATTTCCCATCTTCTATCATATCATGTTAAAATTAAAAGCCTAAATGTACACGAAGCTTTATAATTACACATATGTAGTGTATCTTTTTAATAAACAAAAAGAAGTATCACATTCCAAGCAAAAGGTATAATTTGTTGTGAATCAACAAGTTTTCAATTTTTCCATATCTGTATCTTTCCAAAGAAATACAGTTTAGATTTTATCAGATGTCAAAAGAAGAAAAGAAATATGAAAACAAAGAAAACAACTTCAGATGAATTATACAACCAGGAACTACATGTAACTGTACTAAACCCCCTGCAGCAAAATTTCAGCAGAGTAAAAAAGCCCACATAGTAGTCTTTGCCTTGACTGAACTAAAATAAATGATTGTGCAGAAAACATGACATCACTTTTCTGTCTAGTTCAAAGAGATTGTGTGACCAAATAGCAACTTAAAACTAATTCTTCACCCCCAAACAAGTTAGTTTTCAGTTGGGGCTGATCCAGCTGCTCCCATGATTAGACCTTATCCAATGCAAGGGACACAGTAGGTAAGGCTTCAAGTGCAAGAAAGTGGCTCATTTTGAGTCACCCAATTTAATCATTAGCACAGAGTCCATCTTAATATAGACATCCTGAAAGCTCAAAATATACATATCAAGTTACAGCAGGAACTTTATCTAGTCTTTCAAGTTTAACACTATTATTAAAACCCAAAGAATCCGCTATGTGCACGAATACACACTCTTACACATAAGCAGAAAGTGTCATTAGATAGCATCCAGTAAAAAATCTGGAAAGAAATACTTATAAATTACAATATTACAACACTGATGGAATTAAGTTGAAAGCAAATATCAATGAAAACACAATATCCCAATTGTAACCAGAAACTTAGACACAGAAAAAAATACAGCCTGGAGCCTGCAATACGAATACGTAAGATAGTGAAAAGGAAACATCAAGTGATTAAAAGTATTATTGCAATTTGACGTATTCCATTACAAGGATGCTGCAATTGGAACACAATATTGACCAATAAATTTAAAATAAAAGCATAATAAAATTAACAATATCTCTTTGGTTTACTCAGTATCTTTGTTCTGTTTTAAATAAAACTTTCAAGCTGTAATGTCAACTACAAAAATTCTGTTAGAGCATAAAACGACAGAAATATAGTTCTAGGGCCTGAAGGTCAGAGGAGTTTTGATCATTTAATGCATACTACCTTGGTTTTGTAGAAGTAAATAAACTAGTGTTGCAGCAAGCAAATGGCACAAGAGCATTCAGAGGGTGGTGTTTTTTTTTTTTCTTCCTTCTTACAGCATTATAAAAATCTACAGATGCTGCACAGAATTTGTCCTTAGGATTGCAGTCAAGGTTACTAAAGAACATAAAAAGAATGGATTGAATGGACAAAGTCTTGCACAACTCAATTATAAGTAAAAGGAAACTCTCTAAGAGCCAGTGGATTTTTTTAATACGGAAAAGGCAATAATCTAGGCTCTACTTAAAAGCACCAAATTATCTAAAAGGCCCAAACAAAACAAAGCAAAAAAAGGCCCTTCACAATTATCTAAAAGGAGTACAGTATTCCTCTGTCGACTTTCCGATTGCTTAGCTGTGACCTCAGTGGTTTTTTTCAACAATAATAGACTCTACACTCCTACAAGAAGTGTCTAAGAATTTTAGGTTTGCCTACTTTGGAGAAAAGGAGGCGCAGGAGCAACCTCATTGCTCTCTGCAGCTTCCTGAGGAGGGGAAGTGGAGAGAGAGGTGATGAGCTCTTCTCCCTGGAATCCAATGACAGGACACGTGGGAATGGTTCAAAGCTGCACCAGGGGAGATTCAGACCAGACATGAAGAAGCATTTCTTTACCAAGAAGGTGGTGAAACACTGGAACAGGCTTCCTGGATGCCCTAGGCTTGTCAGTATTTCAGCGACATTTGGATAATGCCCTTAACAACCTGCTTTAACTTCTGGTCAGCCCTGAATTGGTTGGGCAGCTGAACTAGATGATCGTTGTTTGTCCGTTCCAACTAGAACTATTGTATTCTATTCTAGATGTGCTCTCAGTTGCAAAGCAGTCATTTTTTAATATTAATTTACTTAGTCATTCCTTACAAGGTGGCCTTACAACCTCCTTGATAATCAATAAGGTCACAAAAGAAAACTCTGTTCTTTCAAAATTTGTTGCACGATGCCTTCATTCTGTTTTCCAACTACAAAAGGCATTGGAAACACAGGTTGCTGAACACACTCTTGCTGAACACAGTTTAAGAAAACTTGTCCATGACATACGACCAAAAAACCAGAAGCACTCCATCTGCAGAAACAAACTGCCCATAACCAGGTACTTTTAAAGGGAAAAAGTCAATTCTCATGAGGAAAAAAACCCCTTAATTTAACAGTGCTTCTGCTGTACGTGCCATTCCATCAGGTGACAAAAGCGGAAACGCATTTCTACAGGACAAGTAGGAAAATTTATTTTTGTCAAAACTAGCCTGTTTTTGACAGAATTCTATTAGGGAAAAATACCCCACTCACCACTCAAACAGGAACAACCAATTATTAAAGGATGAAAATCTGCTGCTTTCAAAAGAACAAGACAAAGACTTTACCCAGTATCTTTGCATCCTCTGTAAAAATGCTGAGTACAGGAAAAAGTTCCACCATTAGAATTCCAGCTTATCTAGGCATATTTGATGCAGGGGAAAAAACAAACAAACAAGCAAACAAAAAAACCATTTACCTTCTGAGATTAACTTAGCCACAATACTACTCTGAGGGAAATAAATCCATTTTAAAAAACTCAGTTCTTACAACATCATGTAAGAACTCTAACACGTAGTTACACTTCATCCCTCAGAAATAATGCGTTTCTATCCTACTGTGTCAAATTTATGCTTCTTGATAAGACCTAACACACATAAAAAATTACACCAGAAAAAAATGGTAAGAAAACTGTACTATTTTACTTATGGCTGTCATTGATCAACCTCTTAAGTTCACATAAGAATTTTTACATAAATTGAAATGTCTTGTGAACCGCTCAGAAAGGAATCCAAGTGAAGATATTTTAATCTCAGATTTTTTTTATCTAATCTGCTTTTTTTCACAGACTTTTTTATTATTTTCCTATACAGGTAAAACATAAAAAAGATGCAAGTTTTGTTAGATTTTGTCATAATTATCCTTTGACAAATAAAATGCCATGACAGTGAACCAAGTGGGGTTGAATCTTTCCTACCTGATGATCAGAAGAAACAGAAACTGCCCTGAACAGAGTCTTTTGACAAAACTGGACTTGTGCTTTTCTCCTCATCTGATTACATTCTGTGTAAAGTTAGTCTACAGAACAGTAGAAGCTAAACTTCATTTTTCAGTTCCAATATGTTTACTGCATGTTCACCAACATTTTCCCCAGAATCAGAGGTTCTGCTTTTGAAACAACACCAACGCCTACTCTGTGGGCTAAACTAATCATACAGTCTCATTATATGCTGTTATGTAGGAAACTTTCTTATCCAAACTATACTCAAAACCATGAAAAAACTTCCATAGACTTTAACAGAAACAATGGAAGACCCCAAAGCAATAATATAAAAGCTTTCTCTTATTTCACATTGACTGAATAAGTTTAATACCTAATGCTTCATTATTTCGAATATATTGTTTATTCATAATTATGAATATAATAGAAATATTTAGTAATAATTATGAATATAATATAAATATAAAATTTTACATCAATGGTAATGAAAATACACTGCTAGAGGGAAAAAAAAGCAACAGATAATATCAAGAATAACAGAAGCCTTACTTTAAAGATACACACCTGTGTCAACCCCTTCTTATTCATACTGTATTGTTTGAGAGCTTATCAGCTTGCTTCACTACAAATTTCCTATAGAGTAACACAAGAATGACTAAGCTACACTGCAATTTTTTCCCCCCTGAACTATCTCAACCACAGCCCAAGCTGAGATCATGTCCTGAACACTTCAGTTCAATACCCTGAAGCCTTCACTTAGTGACTAACATCAGTCTCCCTCCACTTTTTCGACTCTTCTTGCCTTATAGGCCCAGGAAGATGAATAG
>JAHREE010000430.1:1733351-1804353 GCA_033628505.1 Tringa tobata
GCGGCTGCCGCGCGCTGATTGGCCGGCGGCGTTCCCGGGGCTGGTGCGCGGGCGGCGGCCGCCCGTTGGCGGGGCCGTGCGTGGGCTGCGCGCGGGGCGGCCCTGTGGTAGCGTGGTGGGCTGGCGGGTCGCTGAGGGAGAAGTAAAGAGCTGCCTGTCGCCGCCCCACTGGGCCCGTGGCAGCTCCGCCCCTCAGCGAACGCCAAAGCGGTGGCTAACGGCCCTGTCAGTGCGGGGGTGGGGGAGTGTAGAGCGTGTCACCCTATAAGCGTGGGCTAAAGAAGGTTGGGGGAGCCTGGCGCTCTCCGGGTTGGAGAACAGCTGCCAAAGGGTATGCCTGTGGAGAATGAACATTTTTTTTTTTTTAAAAAAAAGGATTCTTTGTTGGAACTACTTCATTCTTAGCCATTTCATGAAGCTAGAAAAACTCCCTGAGCAGGTGCTTTTTTTGCAGTGGTATTACAGAAGGAGCTTTGGGCCCATGGTTCCCTGTGTTTCTCCCTCATCCACCCTTTTATAGGTATGGATTCACCCTAAATGAATCCAGGTGTTGAATTCAGGCTGCCCTGTGGTAAAGGGCTGTGTAGCACACCCCATCTGAAGCAAATTTGCTGGGTCAGCCATTGGAGCAGTAACAGCTTGGTGTGATCCCAGGGCAAACTGCTTTTATTGCTGCAATCCCAGGGCTATAATAAACAGAAATTCAACACTAGGTTTTAAAGATTTTCTATCAGTAATCAAGGAGTAGGGAGTCTTTCTGTTTGCTAACCTTCATTTATCCTGATAGCATCTTAATTGTTCTTTTTGTAATGCAAGCTGTGAGAAAATCTTTTCAAAATAATCTACAGTGCTGAGCTTTCGCTACAGATGTAGCATCTGGTCAAGCTCCATAATATATGAATATATCTTGCACCAACATTTTGTCTGATAACATGAAAAAGATAGACATAAAATATCCAAACATCCACAAAATTATAATTTGTAATTTGCTCTTTATAACCCTTTATGGCAATATACGTACCTTGTTCTAGAATCGTTTGCATCTGTGAAACACAGTTAAGTAAGGAAAATTTCACGTCTCTTAGAGGCATTAAGTTCTCCGAAAGTAAGCCTGTTTCCATAGTAAGAGGCCTACTTCAATTTTTTTTTTCCCCCAAAAAACCCTTTTGGCTATTGCAGCATCCACTTCATTGCCAATTTTACGTGATGTGAAGCTTCAGTAACATGGAGTGCTTTTGCTTCTGCTGCTTCCCTCTCTTAGGTCTGAGCTACACAGAACATGATCAAACCCAAGACTTCAGTTGCTCTTTTTAGAGTACTTTTCAAAATATGTAGGATATATAGTGCAAAAATGTCCACTTACTTTCTAGGTCATCTCTGAAAAAAAAGACCACTGCAGCCTCTAGATCAATGAATAGTTTTAAATTATCCCAGGAATGATTTGGTAAAATTAGTAGGCTGGTAAAAATATGATCTTTGTGGGTTTTGGTGGGGTTTTTTTAACAGATTTTTTCCGAGAGTTTCAAGATAAATCTTTTATCATGGCATGCCAGGTGTACTCTTTACATTTTCATAACTTCCCTATTTTCATATATGTTACGTTGTTCATTGTTGTATTTATAATGTGTTTATGTGGTTTTGGTGCAAAATTGCCCAAATCTTACCTCAAGCTTAGCCCTAATCACAGCCAGGTGGCTGATGTCTGCATAGTATCAACAAAAAATAGTTCCTTACCCCGGCCATATGCTTTCATGCAGTAAACTAAATTCTTCATTCTTACTTTTCTCAAATCTTATCTTTAATCCCAGACTTTAGCAACTAGCACAACTTCAGACTTTCCCTTAGGCCTAGGAAATAAGGAATAAAGCAAATTTTCCATATTTTTTCTTGAAATTTTTAGCCCTGGACCTAGAATCTTTCCTAGGTCATAATAAAATGAGATAAGCATCTTCTAAAATTAATTTTAAATCATTCCATACCTAGTAATACCACTACAGGCTTTGCAGTCTAGTCTGCTGAGGTTCCTGCAATGAGCCAAACCTTTCAGCTCTTGAGTACCAAACAGTAGTTCAGCCTCAACATTAAACCTTGTTGAGGTCTTACCCAGTATATCCATATTTGTTCCAAACCCAAACATAATATATTCACCCTTCCCTGTGTTAGCTTCCATCTTAACCAAGGGCATATTTAGAACTAAGCAAAAAACCAGGCATTCAGTCATTCCTTTTACAAAAATTGGCTCCGTTGAACATCCCTGCTTTTAATCTTGGGCCTAGCCAAATTAGCAATGTCTGCACCAAATATAAACACAAACAATTGGTTGTATTGTCATAAACTGCATTTTCAACAGCTTGATGTCCAAGGGGTGAGCAGTGATGAGTGGCCTTCTTCAGGGCTTGGGACTGGGACCAGTGTTGTTTAACATCTCTGTTGGCGACATGGACGGTGGGACTGAGTGCTCCTTCAGCAAGTTTGCTGATGACACCAAGCTGTGTGGTGCAGTCGACATGGTGGAGGGAAGGGATGCCATGACCTGGACAGGTGGGAGAGGTAGGCCTGTACAAACCTCATGAAGTTCAACAAGGCCAAGTGGAAGGTCCTGCACCTGGGTCACAGAAATCCCAAGCACAAATACAGGCTGGATGGAGAATGGATTGAGAGCAGTCCTGAGGAGAAGGACTTAGGGGTGTTGGTGGACAAGAAGCTCAACATGATCTGTCAATGTGTGCTTGTAGCACAGAAAGCCAACTGTGTGCTGAGCTGCTTCAGAAGAATCGTGGACAGCAGGTTGAGGGACATGACTCTGCCCTTCTACTTTGCTCTCATGAGACCTCACCTGGAGTACTGCAGCCAGCTCTAGGGCCCCCAACATGTGAAGGACATGGACTTGTTGGAGTAGGTCCAGAGGAGGGCCACAAAGATGCTCAGAGGGCTAGAGCATCTCTCCTATGAAGACAGGCTGAGAGAGTTGGGGTTGTTCAGCCTGGAGAAGAAGGGGCTCTGGGGAGATTTTATAGTGGCTTTCCAGGGCCTAAAGGGGGCTACAGGAGAAAGGGGGAGGGACTCCTTATCAGGGAGTGTAGCGATAGGATGAGGGGTAACAGATTTAAACTGAAAGAGAGGAGATTTGGATGAGATATTAGGAAGAAATTGTTTACTGTGAGGGTGGTGAGACACTGGAACAGGTTGCCCAGAGAAGCCACGGATGCCCCAACCCTGGAAGTGTTCAAGGCCAGTCTGGATGGGGCTCTGTGCAACCTGTCCCTGCCCATGGCAGAGGGTTGGAACTGGATGATCTTTAAGGTCCCTTCCAACCCTCACCATTCTATGATTCTTTGATTGTCTAAGACCTAGGATGGGACATTCCATTGGTGGAGGTGACAAGCGTGTGATTGGGTTTGCTGCATGTGTGCTTTGTTAGACTCTGATTATGACTGAAAATGGGAAAGGGGCTAGGCTGAGTTTTGAACCCAGCAGGATTTGAAGACGAGTTTGATTCCAGGGTCCTGAGAGTCTCCAGGAAGGTGGTGGAGGCTGTTATCTATAGAAATGACTGGCTGGTCACTGTTTTTGTGTTTTTTATTGAAT
Source organism: Tringa tobata (assembly GCA_033628505.1). Classification (NCBI taxonomy): domain Eukaryota; kingdom Metazoa; phylum Chordata; class Aves; order Charadriiformes; family Scolopacidae; genus Tringa; species Tringa tobata. The sequence goes on from JAHREE010000430.1 coordinate 1,736,940, forward strand.
TTGTTTAAGAATAGATTGGAGACATATTTTGATTTAGGATTTAGAGAAAGCAGCAACGGAGGGCTGTTTTTAACTGCAACATCTGGTAGGGTCTGCATGATTTGATGAGAAAAAAACTCCAGCCTGAGTAAGTCATCATTACCGTGCAGTCATTGTGTTTCATTAAGGCCTAAAATGGTGTTTGTTGAGGTTAGTTTCCAGAAAAGGCGAATGGAAGGACTGCATATGTTAATGAATTGTAGTAAGCATGAAGGATCGGATGGTTTCAGAGCAACACTTTTTTTTTAATTAATTTGGCTGTAAGTATGTATGATAGGGTCTTTGGTTCCAGTTACAGATATCAGGATAAATTTGGGATAAAGAGGAACTGCATTTTGCAAGGTCTGCATGAGTATGAACAGCACTGGCCTCAGAGCTTGTCCTGGCACTCGTCCTTTTTTTTTCAAATGCTAAACTGAACCTAACATCCAGCTGTAATCATGGTGACCAATGCTTACAGCAAAGCAAGGCATAATCTATTTTCCCTTGCCACAACTGGCTTTTCTGCAATGTCACAGCTGATGAAGGATTTTTTAGTGAACTAAAGTATTCTTGGACAAAAAGGAGTAGGGCTGTTACTGTACCTTACATGAATTTGTAGGATGGGACCATCAGTGAGCTCTGAAATAAGGGTCATGAGGAATAATACTGTTCAGCACTGGACTGAGTTGGCCTCCATATCAAAGGGCAGGAGGCACAGCGGCATTTATGCTCATGAAGTGTGGAAGACGTCTGGTTGCAGGACTTCCTCTGCCCAAATCTCTAGTATTTAAGAGGCATTATAGTCAAGATTGAGAGAAAAGCTCCCCCAAACAGTAGTTTTAGATCACTGAATCGAAATAAGTTTTTCTGACCCTTCTAACTACTAAAAATCAGCCTTCAAATTTAGGTATTTGTCTGGTGTTTGAAATAAGGTCATGGGAATGTAGAACTACTGCAATGTTTTGAAATGCTTGTCAACATCTAGTTTTTAACAAGGCTTATGTTTGTCTGGTGCACGTTAGTGAAACAGAGCACAAGTTCCTTGTTTCAGACCCAATAATGTAGGAGCATTATTCAAAATAAAGAGATGACATATGGATCCATCACGTTGTTCATGCTAATTTGAGTTGCACACTGTTGCTGTAAAAAATATGATGAACTTTTCCGCATAAAATAGGGGGTTTTTTTAATACATGATTGCCATTAGCACATAAGACACAGCCTTTAAATATGTGTTTAGTTTTTAGTCTTACATTTTTGGGAAAATACAGACATTTGAAAATTGAAGGAGATGAAATGGGTACTCAAACCAGTCTTTGTGATGCAAACTTCTACTGCTACTTTGTAATTAGACCGATAAAAAGCAAAGGACATCAAATGGTATAAAGCTGATTACTAGTATAAAGAGATAATTGTAGATAGTTAGAGAGAGAGCAATGAAATGACAATAATTATCCTACTCCCACACTGTGGATTTTGTGGAGTATCTGATAAAACCTTTTGTTGAAACTTTCTGATTCTGAATTATATATCAAAAATACTAGTCATCCTTAATGTTAGATTCTATAGTAAAATAGAAGGTACAATTATTTTCACAGAGCGAAGGAGATTTTTCCATGCTTATGTGGCCACTTATGTTCATATGCTGCTCTAGCCAAGCAAATGCTGCAGCAGTGACTGGAGCCAGGAAGAGCAGTTATCTGTGCAGACTAAGAATTAGTTTTGGAATTGGTACTGTCCTCTGCTTTTTTGAAGGAAATGGGGAGAAGGGAGGCAGGAGGAAGGAGGCTGAACTGGTTTAATAGCATTAGCACATCAACAAAGGGTCATCTCTTTTTTCTTTGAAATAGTTTTTGAAGGATTCAAAGTGCAAAGTAAACATATTCTAGTTTATAAGAGATATTTATGAAGTTTTAGTGTTGTCTGTAATTTTATAGTTTGTTGAAATGCCTTTTCAGGGTTTTCTTTTCTGTTTCCCCCCTGTATCTATCAGTATCTATCCTGATTACTGTGACAGAAAAGCAGATGCTTTGTAATAACTTAAGTGTGGGTACTGGAGTGATTGCTGTTTGATTCTGCCAGATGAACCATTTGGCTGTTTACTGTGTGAACACAAGATCTGTCTCCTCTCGTGCGCAGTGTTAGATGCAGCTCTGGCCTCTAGGTAGGTCTGTGCCTTGTACAGTATTGTCTTGCAATCTCTCTTCTGCTCCATGGCTCCACATGTCTCGGACAGAAGCACGGAGTCTCTGGAGGGGAAGAGCCGAGCAGAAGGCACCGAGCTGCATCTTTTGGGGCTTTACATTCAAAGGACTGTCATGGCTACTGCCTTGTGCAGTGGCACCTTCGTAGTTGTGTAGTCCAGGACAATTCCTTTCCCATCAGGGGAACAGAGATAATAAATACCATGTGAAAGTACATTCTCCTGTTTTTTTTTCCACAGACATATCAGCTTATAGCTTGACAGGCACTTACAAGACAGTGTTTGTTGATGAGCCTATTCATGCTATAGGCCTAGTGAGTACGTTCATGTGTACTTAAATGTTTCTCTCGAGTTTTCACTTGAGTAAGCTTTTCCACGTCATTCAGTCTTCTCTCCATCAGCAACAGAACCTATCATGACTAAAATTAGGAATAGATTTTACACGAGTTGCAAGAAATTTTTTTTCTACCACTATGGCTTATTGGCATGTTAGATCGAGATTGTCAGTTACGTGGAAGGCCGCCTCTTACAGTGGATTGACTAACAATACATTCACCAGTTTTTAAAGCCTCTAGCTTTTTTCCATCATGATAACACATGATACTGTCTGTAAGCTTTGGGTGAATTTAAGGAGAATGCTTCCCTCAAGATTATTCAATGTTCCTTTTGCAGATTTTTTTCCTTAAGCTAGAAAAATACCATCAACCTGTGCAACCAGCAACCAGCAAATGTGTCTTTAGTGGGAGAAGTAGGAGACCAGCAGACTAAAAGGAAGTTGTTCTGGTGGTTGTTCTGTTCTGAAAGTTGGAAAGAATTGGAATGGAAGAAGCCCGAATATTCTTGCTTGCACTGTATTCTATATTCCGTTATGTGGCTGTATATGACTTCAATAATCAGTTCTTGCTCTGTAGCAAATAGTGGTGGCACTGCAGTGACTAGAAAATACTGTTTCAGTCAAATAATCATCTATGGAAAGCTCTTAACAGCAATGCATTGTTTATATTTTTAATTATTAAAATAATAATTTCTGTAGCAAACTTCTGAATAGAAAAAACTCTATAAGCAGTTTGATAAAATTTTGCAATGCCACAGATACTCTGAGTAAACCAACACAGCATCGTAGGTCACGGGTCATGGGCATGTTCCTGCTATAAGAAACACTCTTGAAGTGATCAAAAAAAAATATCTATCAACAGTTTTGCTGAAAAGCACCTGGAATATTTCTGTAGCAATGCTACTTTTGTCCTTTTAAACTACAGAGAGCAGGTGATCAGTTAAATCTCTTCTGATAGGAAATCAAAAGCTCAACATCCCTAGAGATCTTTCAGTGGCAGGGTGCACACGTAGAACATATTTATGATGACATATTCTGCTGCAGGGGCAGTAGGACGCCACTGCGCTAGAGAGTGTTGAATGACCATAAAATGCACAGCGTCAGCTTCTTTCAAGACTAGTATTAAGGCTGCCTATAAATCCACCACTGAAAATCATATCTGAAGAAAGAATACTGGGTTTGGTTTTGTCATTGCTCCTCACAGCAGCATAAGGGGTTTCGAAGAAAGGTAAAAACATATTTCGTATAGGAGTCTGTAGAAAGCAGTTGGCAGCAACTGAACTGTTTTCTCTGAAAATAAGTAAAAGGTTTTCTGAGCTTAGTTACGTTAACAATCTGTTCCTAAGGAAAACACAATCTTTACAAATAGCAATTGTAATGCTTATTGCTTTCTTTAAAATATCTGTGCACTGTACTTGTTTTACCACTTTTAAGAGGTTCTTTGCACAAAGGAATACTAGGCAGGTTATTTGAATGTGGTTTCCATTATAAAGCGCAATACGTTTGGCAAATGAGAAAATCTTGAAATGATTGATGTGAAAGCAGACTTTCCTCCTCCCTCCAAGAGCAGCCCATTTAAATGAGTAATTGTGTAAGCCACAATGTTTCAGCATCACCCCAGCATCTCGTGGCAGGACCAACACACAGCTGTTGACAGCTGTAAACATTGGCGTCCCGGTTTGAATGATGCCGGCTCCTTTGCCTGTAGCCATCACCCTCGCCGTCACTTTTCTCAGGCAGGTTCTGCAGTCCCTCTGCTTGCCCGCTCCGCATGATCGCAGGCTGAAGGGCAGTTTCTTTCCTCAGCGCTGGTTTCTTCCCCAAGAGGTGAGTCAGCAGCAGGCGGGCTGACGGCATTGCCGGGGTGGTCCAGGCGGAGATGTGTGCCTCTGCAGTGACGCAGCCTTTGCTCATACAGGAGTCAGCAAGGATTTTTTTTTACATCACCTCTACACCAGGTGGCAACATACCACGCTGCTGGGCACGTCAGCTGGATTGAAAGAGACGAACACAATGTGCAGCACTCTGCAGCATGCAGTCAGCACAGAGAGGAAAAATCAGCTTTCGGTGTTGAATCCTCACTTGCTCGTATTCTGTCCACTGCTTATCCCCCTGGCTCTTTTATTCAGCTTTAAAGGAGCTCTGCCATTTTAAAGAGCTCTGAATACTCTCCGATCAGCTCGAGATGTTCCATAGGAGACGTTGTGATGTTCAGCTACAGGGTAGCTCTCTAGACATGTCACAGGATTCAGAGTGTAGTAGGATGAGAATATACAAGGCTGAAGCTTGCTCTTGCATTGCCTAAGGTATGTAGAAACACAAAGCTGTCTAAAAGCCACCATGTATTGTCCCACTGTGCTTGCCAGGATGAGAAAGCGACAAAGGTCACTTTAGTCAGTTTGGTCCCTCCATAGAATATGACCAAGTGTTTTGTATACCTTTTAGAGCTGTAGAATTTTCTAGAATTTGGGGCTTAGTGAAAACTTTTGATCTTTTTACAGTCACAAAATAAGACTTGATATAAGCAACTGTTGTTGATTACTCCTAGAATCATGAATTTACTAGCACTATACTGGCTCTGCTGTCCCATTTTTTTTTTTTTTAAATCAGATTGTTTCTGGAATTTGTTTTGTTATATAATATGATATCAACATTATTACATTATATATAACTATATTATGTTATGTTATATTATATTATATTAATGTTGGCAAAGACTGGTGGAATGCCATTAACTGAAAGGATGAAAGTAATTTAATTAGTTGGTCTGGATGGTGTAAGAGTGTACAGCAAAGCTACCTTTTTAAATTTTAGAGAGAATTGTTGGCCTTCATTTTAAGATGCAAAATACTACACATTATGACAGGTTATTTTTTTCCAAGTTTTCTGGTGCCTAGTTCTCTCTGCTAATAAAGAAAGATTCCTACTCCTTGAAGGACCAGCACCCGCAATTCAGACTGCAATAATAACTTAGGTTGCTATTAAAGTGTCTTTCAAGCAAGTGTTCAGAAAGGCTTGTCTATCTGTGTATGTCTGTGACATTCAGGCTGAAATGTTTTGTGTGGTATTCATCCTGCTAACTTAAGGCCTTTTTATTGCAGACATATTCTTCTGGGCTATTCATTCTGGATTCCCCTTATAGTTGCTTAAGGGACATCTGAGATAGCCTCATCTGAAAAGTCTTTTAGTCTTTTATAGCCCTAGCAGAGAAACAAGTGCCTGCAGGGTTCAGTTGATCTCATACATTTCTAAAAGGTCAGATGAATCATACCACAGAAGTGCTTATCTCTCTGTTGTGACTGTAAAGACAGTCTAGACAACTAGTTCAGATATCAACATTTCAGACACTTACATTTGCTCAGATGATTCCTGTCTTTTGAATTTAATTGTAACTCAAATGTAACTACAGATTCTCAGAGGATTTGATTATTAAAACCCATAATTTTTCAGTTGGGCATCCAAATTCTGCAATCCTGATTTAAATATTGATCTGAGTAGTTCTAAGCCATTTTTAGAGTAAGTAGACACAACTCCCGCTACAGCAGGTGAGGGATGAATCTGTCTGATGCTGTTCCAGAGCACTGTGTTAATGTAACAAAAACATAGTAAAAGCAATAGAAGGGAAGAGTCTTTGTTCAGGTTTAAATAGCTTATTCTGTGAGGTCTTTACAACAAATGAAGAAGCAAAATTTAGCTGTGGATGAATAAAAGTTTGCAAAATATTTAAAATGCATATAACAAGTAAACTGACAAATGAGACATTTACAGAAGACAGTATTATGAAAAAGAGTGATAAAGGGTATATGAAAGAAATGATATATTGGGCTAAAAAACCCCAAGTGGTGTGAAGGTGATGGATTAGGGATTTCTTGTTTACTCTGCCTTCCAATAAAGAAGCTGGGGACCATCAACTGAAGCTAACAGAAGCCTTATTTGAACCAAACAAGAAGACTTGGTTCTTCATCTTGTTTTAGCCCCTGCAATATCTTTTGCAAGAAGCTCCACAAATTTGCTCTACAATTTACATGCATTCAGGAGAAGAGTGGACAAGCTCATGTAAGGAAAATCCACCAATACCTATTGAATGCCAAGATGTTATCTCTGACTAATTCCCAATATTTCATATTTTTGGAGGTTAGGAGATGGTTTAGAACAAGTCCCACTACCTGCTATATTGTTCTCTTTTTAGTTTCTCTGTGGGAGACAGGATACTAATCTTGATGAATCATTAGCCTTTGCTCTGACCTAGAATCAGAGTTATTTCAGAAACAGTGCTGATTTTAAATAATAGCAAATATAACTGATTGTGTCAAAATAGATTTACAATAAAAGTAATTTATATTGAGATAATTTTCAGGTAAATATTTTAAATTTATCAGATTTAATTTATGGTAGAGTGAATGCCATTTATTCTGTGTTAATTACAGTTGTCCCTATTGTAATTTCAAGAGCATGTTTAAGAAAAAGTTGAAAGCTTTTAAGTCCGTCCTGTAGCAAAAACAGTGAAGATGATAAATACAATAAACGGCAAAGGGATGTTACCTTTTACTCTGCTGATTTCTAGTTTTTTTCCTCATAAATACATACTTTGCTTCTCTTTTTGGTTTAAGTTGCTAGGTTTTGTTTAATTTGCCATCTCCCACTTGCTTTAGATGAGCAGTAAGTGTAGTTGTGCCAAAACTGAGAACACTCACTTCCTATTTTCCATTTTTATCAGTGTGTTTCTTTTCCATTTATAGGAGAGCATACCTACTCAATGGTACTAAACTTGTGGTAAGTGCTGCAGTCACTCCCATTTTCCTGCTTTCCTTCTTCAGGATGGCAGATTATACACTTTCTAGCATGTTATGTGTATAAATATGTGGCTCTTCTATTTGCGGGGAAGAACAGCATAGTAGTAAGAAATTTGACCTGGAATTAAAAACCAAAAAGAAACAAACAACTCTTTGCTTTGATAGTGTTATGGCAGTGTCTGGGAGACTTGAGTGGGAAAAGGCATCTCTTCAATACAATTTTCATTTTAACAGAATTTTTGAATGTGTGAGCATTGAAGTAGTTAGCATTATCTGCCCAACAGTTTTGTAAGTGGTGTGATGCAGAAAGTGAGAAGTAGCATACAGAAATTAGCATTCATTTGATGGTGAACTTCTTATATTCAATTATATATATCTATTAATATGATAACACTAATTTAGAACACCTTTAAATATATTAAATTTCTCTATCATCAAGTGCATACTCACTAAAGCCTATTGTGGTACTACGATGTGGGAATTTCTTTTTGCAGTGCTTGGAAACATACCACCCATCTGTAGGCAGGCATTAAATGTCTCTCAGCTTTCTTATCCATTACATAATTAATCACTACTCAAAATTATGTTGAAAAAAGAGCGTTTTCCAGCAGAGAACCTGCAAAAAATAGCATAAGGTATCAGGAATCTTTGTCAAAGTGTGCATAGCCATCAGTGACTGAAAGATTGCAGTAGGAAACAGACCTTGAAAGACTGCCTCAAATGGATGAGCTCTTGGGTTAAATAAGTCTTAACTGTGTTGAGTTAGAGAAATTAGTTCCAGTAATGTATCTGACCAGTACACTATTGGTATGTGTTAGTGCTAGTCTGTTTTGGGGATACAACTTGACTTTGACACATGGTAGTAGAGGCAGGAGGAAAAAATGGAGATGCAGCAAAGGAGTAGAAAACTATAAAATTTATAACCCTCTTAGCTTAGACAAACACAGAAGCCAATGAAAAAGCAACCAAACAACCTCTTAAAAAAATAATTTAGAGGACATTGTAAACATTTGGGGTGAGATTCTGCTTGCACCAATTTATAGAACTTGGTCTTACATCTGAGCTAGAAGTCAAAAATCCCTTTCCCATCAGTGGAGAGAAACATGCATGTTTAATGTGTAATTTGTTTCACCCTAAAGCAGAAATCTGAAATCTCTTTCAGGAGTCAGGTGACTAGTTCAGATGCAGACATCTCAAACTAAGTGAGAATTATTCCATTCTTTGTCAGTGTAAGGGTGACCTTACTGTGCTGTTGTGCAGGAAGAGGAAGATGATTGGGGAGAAAAGAAGTCTCTTTTTCAGACTCGAGTTCAGGAGACTCCATATTCATGATCTTGTTTTCATGACAATGTTACATGGGGAGATTGACCACTATAACTTCTTTAGCTTAACAGAATTGTAGTTGCATGTACTGACTCTGGAAAGGAAACAGCCTGAGAAGAATTATAAAAGCAGCATGGAAAAGTCTAACAAGGAGGGAGAAGCCTTGGACTGGGAACAGTGGTACTCAGAATGTGGTCTGACACAGTGAGAAGTTGCTCTGCTGGCATCAAAACCTCTGTTTAAGCAAGAAGCATCCTCCCTGTTGGACACTGTGTGACATCTGCATCCACCAAGTGAACTGCCACTACAGGCTGCAAATATACGTAACCCTCACTTGGGATGTGCAGCTATGAAGCGTGGGGTGCTTTCACACCAGTGTGTGACTCAATGGGTTGTAGTGAGCTGCTCAGGTACACAGAAAGCCAGAGCACCCAGACCTCTAGCAGGAGATGCGTAAGGAGGGCAACCAACGCTCCCAAACGGAGGTTATGTGCTTGTAACTACTTACAGGTCTTTAAGATAGAGATGTGTGTGTGTGACTGTGTTTATGTGTGTGATTAAAGCCTTTTGGGGAGGTCTTTTTAGGAGGTTGGTTTTGTCTGTATGTATCTCATGTTGTGGGTTATTAGCGTTTTGTATCCATCTGATATTGTGGTTTACTTGTAATGCTGAATCTCAGATACACAGCTCACTGATTGCTGGTTAATTACATATTGTTAATAAATTGCCTCAATTCTGATTTTTGTGTAAACTGAGCAGTTTTCCCCTGCAACAATGTATCACATTCAGCAGAAGAACTCTGAGGTCAGTATACTGTTACTGCTGGAGTACAGCACCACAGGAGAGGAATGACAGTTTTCTGCTCTAAAGTAACAGCAGAGTTAATAGCTAGGTGATAATTAAGTACTTGATTTATGGTGAGATCTGGCTAGTCTCTGAACTGTGTAACATTGAAACTTTAGAAATTTTGCCTATAGATACAATGAAAATATCAAATAAGGGTCCTAGTTTTGTGTCAGTTAATTTATAGTAGAGAGATAGAGGAGAATGCTTCTAAAACTAGGCGCTTGATTAAGAAACATATTTCAGAAAAGAAAGGTCATAGTCCATTCATTAAGACTTGAATAAAAAGGGAAATAGAATAAGCATTATAGATGGTAATTAATAATGTACCAAGAACATTTCCTGTGAGACGCTACGTGAAGTGCTGCGTTCTGGAGTTTTATGATGAACAGATTCTTCAAAGACAAAGTCTTGATTAAAACCTTGGAAATAGAAGAAACTGAATAGTAGTTGGAATCAATTTTCTTTTAGTTAGATGACACAGTTAAGATATGTTTCAGTGTTTCTAACGGTTTCTAGGGTTTGTATCAAGTTCATAGGCTTTAGTTTTTAAAATGTGATGGCAGTTTTAATGGACTTAAAGCTTTAAACTTCCCCATTTGAGATACTGTGTGTGAATAGATTTTGATCTTAAACAGCTTTGATAAAAAGCCTTAATGTTACGTGTCCAGTAAGCCAAGACTATTATCTCTGTTGAGACTATTAACAAGCTTTGAGGAAGTAAGGCATTGTCTCAGCCATAGCTGTGAAGCACAGTTGTGCAATCCTTAAATGGTTAATTTTTAGTCATTAAGACATTATTTGCAAGATTGCATCTTAATTTTCTTGTGCATATTGCTTCCTGCTGCAGTTTTATCATTTCAGTTTTAGTTCTTACAAAGATATTGTGTGTTTTGAAAAGAACGTTTTTCTTTACTTCTAAGGGGAGCAATTGAAATGTGATATCAAGTAGATTGCATAAAGACTCTAACTAGCTGGTGGCCTTGGCAACCTTTAAGACAACTCACATTGCTATGCAAAAAGTAGGTTGTTTTTTCGGTTTGGTTTTTGGTGGTTTTGTTTTGGTTTGTTTTTTTTTTTTTTTCTTCCTTGATCACTCTGATGTAACATTGCATCAGTGCAGACCGGTTAAGTGTTATAATCACTGATATTATATGGCAGGAATACATCATGTCTAGACTCTGTCAGAGTCTTGTTTGGATTTCTGTATGCTGAATGCAGATGGGATATCAGGCTGTCAGCTCTGCAGCTCATTTTATTCCTTGTACATCAGGGACAATTTTAAATATAAAAGTGTTTATATGTTATTATATATTTAATCAGAGACTGGGGTTTTGGCCAGCCCTTCAGTGATATGGACTCTTCAATTTTCTTTATGTCGTAATGCCTACATCTGTTTCTAGTATTAGGCAGGCATTATTCTCTGTTTTTGTGTACAGAAAATCAGGATTTCCTGAGGTACTCCTGTCTACCCATGCTAGTATTTGATAAAGAGAGGGATCTGATGTTCCTGACAGAGAAAATAATTGGCATTAAGGAGTTCTGAGTTGTTACTTGATATACTAATATGTCTGTGAAGCACTTTGAAATCTTGCTAGAAAACATACTAATAGGTACAGCAAAGTATCCCTATTTGTTAGGTAATAATTCTTCATAGCAAGTAGTCAATTCCAACATACTTTTTCATCTGTTTGTCTTTTTTATTTACCCCTTCTATATTCAGGTCATGAACATGATTCAATGAGACCAGCAGCTCAACAGAATGAGAAATGGTAAATTTGAAAGGACAGCTTAGGGAAACCAAGCAAATGCTCTTGGCTGGGAAAGCTACAAGGTATATGGATTTTTAATTAGTGACTTTCAGAGGTATTAACTGTTCTGTTCTTTTTTAACCACACACAGAAGTCTGCATTTCTAAAGCCTTTAGAGTGGATCCAGGGTTATAATTTGTTTTACTGAGTACTTGATTCATTGCTACAAAACATCTTCCAAAAGCTACATTTTTCATTTGTTACTGAAGTCTGGTGGTACCTTACCTTAAGAGAGCAGTGCTTATACAGTTAATTTCAAATTTAGGAGAGACTTTTATAGTGCCAGACCATCACCAATATTCTGACACAGCATCTCCCAGTAAACAGTATTAATGTGATGGTTATACTCAGCAGCCTTATTAAAATTTTTTCTTTGAGGTTACATGAATTTTAGCATTTATATAAAGTGAAAACTATTTTTATCCTTTTATCTGATCTCACTTGTCATCCCATTGCACAAAGTTTATTATCAAGATCTCTTCAAATTTAGTCATTAGTATTTCAGTTATGTTGTGTTGTAGATTTATTACTTTCAAACTGTGTCATGCCCCTCCACTGTCTGCATATATTGATAGCACTATGAAGTATCCTTTGGATTTCATAATGTTCACACAAATGCAGATTCTCTGAGTGTTGTGTAGTTTTCTTTGTGTTGTCTCCTTTCCCATAATAGCACCTGAAAATGTGGTACTGAGAGGAATCATGCTTAGAAATTTTAACTTTTGTTTGGTAGTCTGTGTAATTCTTTGGGTTTTTACCAATTTATTTCACATAATCGTGCATACCAACTGATTTAGGCTTTTGGGACCATTTTTGTAGTTAGGATTTGTAGGTACTTTGGGGGTATTTTTGGAGAAAGGCAGCTTTTCTTGGGGAAGTACATGAAATTTTAAAAAGAACTTTTTCATCAAACATGTTGTCCTGCATTTTGAAAGGGGAGAAAAGTGAATGAAGAAAGGAAGTGATGTTGTCCACAAGAAGTGATTCAGTGGAACAAATACTAGCCTGGTCCAGAGGAAGTTTTGAATTAGCCTTGTATTCCTACAACTGCTGTCTCTTAATTGTGGTTTGGTATTCAAGTATGATTTAATGATGAAAGAGCAAAATATCATTTGTCAGTACTGTTACTGGGTTTTAAGAAACTGAGAAATTGAAATATAGAGAACTGCTATCTTACAGTTTTCAAATCTAGCTGTTAGTTTTGCATGTGCCCATTTGGATGTGCTGACTGCAACAGAAACAAGAGAGGATTTGATAGAAAGGTCCTCCACTGAGGATAGGACTTCATGTTTTCCTTCAAATGTGCTGAGTACCAAAGTTCTTTCAAAAGCAGTAGAAGCTGCAAGTGTTGACTGCATGTGGAGCTCAACAGAACGTGTGAACTTCCTTGTCAGCTAGTATTATTGGATATTTGGTAATGCTTACTAGTCACAAACCATTCCTTTCCTTCACTTGTGTAGAATGGCCACTCTTTAGCTTAACAAATAGCTAGTCTTAAATTCTTGTGTGAAAGAACTGTAACTTCCAGAGCTTGGCCAGTAAGATTGTTAGGGATCCCAGTGCTTTTCATCAAGAATAAAGCTAGCTAGTGATGTTCAGTTTAATCATTTCCTTAGTTCCTGTTAGCTTGGAAGTGGAAGATGGAAATGGAATTAGAAGTTTTTCAAGGCTGTGATACCATCAAGCTCAATGAGATACCAGCCTATTCCATGACCTGATGAAAGTCTTTCTAATCTGACTCTTAAAGAGTTCACTCTGAATTTGAGAGAAGGGTTAAGAGCAGATACAAATATGCCAAGCACTGTGATGTATTCAGTCTTCACCAACTCTTCTGGCTGTTGCCAAAAGATGATGTAGTATTGTCTTGGACACAGAGCTGGACGTAGCCTCCTGAAAGCTAACCATGGATATTTTAAGCATGTTTTAGCATATAGTGAAATTAGGAAATAGAACAGTTGCATGGTTTCCTGTTATAGCTGTTATAGTGGAGTAGGTAAATCAGTTGTGTTCAGGGTTTAGCAATTATTCATCACCTCAAAAGAATGTTTTATCCTTGGTTGATAGCATATTTAGGGTAGTCCATTACTACATCTTACTGAAAAACAGGAGCATTCCGTTTTTAGGAGAACGACTTTTTTCTTACAGTCACCTCGTGTTGTATAAGGATTTTTATAGATACACTTAGATACATTTGCTTTCTCACAATAACTAGAGCAATTCTTACAGGCCCACATTGTGAGACTTTTTCTTTAAGGAAACACCATTTCATGTTCCAAAGAATTTGTGGCCTAACAGGACCCACCAAATAGACACTGGATGGTTCTCTTCTTGAGTAACTCAATGAACATCACGGTACATTTTCTTTGATGTTACTCCTGGCATGCAGAACTAATCAAGTCATCCTCTTATTGGTTGATATTCATAAGTTAACAACCATTGACTGTATATACTACTTTAAGTATTACTTAATTTAATCTTAAGTGGAGCACTGGGCTCATAGGCTTAGACTGAACCTTTTGCGTAAATGGGAGTTTTAGGGAGTATGAAGATTTGGTTTGAGCAATGAAATAAGATTTTTGTCTTCAAGGCATTTAAATATAAAAGATTATGTATGCTTGCCTTGTATAAACTGTGTTTTTTCTAAGTTTTATAGTTTTAAAAAACTTTTGTGGCTCACTGAATTATGTTTTTGCATGATTTCAAGTATGTGCGTTGTCAAACCTGTTCATTAGTCGCTAACTTCACAGCAGTTTTGCCTGTGAATTGAACCTACAGAGTGACAGTATGATTAATATATAGTTAACATATATATAGTTTAGTATAGTTAATTCCTTAAATTTCAGCAGTCATAATTTTGGTTTATTTCCTAAATTACAAATAAATCTTTTCCCCATTGTTGTGTGTAGCTAATGGCATAGTGTTTTTCTCAATATAAACTGTACTTAATCTGTTAAATAAACAAAATATTTAATATGAACAGGTAAATACAGTCTAATATAATGACAGGTGGAATTAGGATTGCCCAGCATGGACGTGGATGACACCAGTTTTGCAGAAATCTAAAGTGTTTTTATCTCACAGCCAGGGAGTGCTTTTCAGTATTCCGTCAGAAATCTCAACCCAGAAAGTAGTTTCTAAGTGTTAAATCTCTCCAGCTCTTTTTTATGGCTTAGTTGCTTGGCCTAGTAGACAGTGTTTCCATTTTTCCTGGTTAATTGGATATCTTTCTAAAAGATTTCAAATGCAAGTTCTGGGCTCAACTCAAAAGCCACTGGGGAGGCTCAGTGAACTGCCTTAAGCAAAAGGTCTGATGATAGTAGTCCCCTTCAATCACAAAACCTGTGAAAAATACAGAGAAAATACAGACCTTGTTCTCTTGATATTAGTTATTGTGAAATTCAGGGCCTGTACTCATGGCCTACTGATTTGACTGGGCGTATGGATCGTAAAAGGCTAGGGTAAATGTGTGCCTTTGGTCACCTTAATATCTTATAATTGGAATTATTTAGATTTAAATTAATTGGCTGCTTTTAATTGAAAAGCATACAATTAAAGATGCTTTTTTCAGAGTGTGTGTCTAGACTCTTTTCTCAGGGTGATTTCAGCATCCTCAAGACCATGCTCACCAGGGTATGCAGGAAAGAGGTTCAGTTGTAAAAGCCCAGTGGGATATCTGTGTCCAGACAGCCCAGAGGATAAGCACATCCCCAGTCCAGGTCTGCGTTTCCCTACTACCTTTAATGTTTCTCTCCCCAAGCAAGCTTCTGAGAGCCTCACTGAAAGCAGGCTAATGCTGCATGGGCTGTGGTGTGCTCTCAGTTGAGGTCTGCAGAAGAAAAGGCCAAATCATGTCTGCACTCCCCAAGGCACTCCCTGCCCTGCTGGAAGCCAGAACAATATATCTGGCACTTGGGTGTTCCAGAGGTTACCTGACAGAAAGGTGAAAGACAGAAAAAAACGAAATGAAGTTAGGATACCTGTACGCTGACTGCAATTCCTTCCAATACCCTCATTCTTTCTGCTATTTTCTGTAGGAAGAAAATGACTTGGAGGTTAGTGATATAACATAGGGCCTCTGAGCCATTACCACTCTCTGGGAAGATTCCAGAGCTCTTTTCTCTTCTCTTGTAAAGAAGGGCAGCGTAGTAGCTAGATAAGGAACTAAAGCCAGTAGTCAGTCATCCTTGATGGAACAGAAAGCTGCTGAAGAGACTATAAAACAAAAGTAGGCATAGCTGCTGACTGCTGGAATAAGTTATCCTGTACACTCAGTTTTTTTCCACCTTTGGAAATAAGAAAATGCTGACATTTAAATTGTTGAAATTAAATGTTGGGGTAAAGCTGGCAAAGAAATGCATTCATGCCTTGTTTTTGTCCTGTAGAGAAAGCTGAATCTTTCAGGGAAGCCCTTCCGGAGATTCCAGCATTAGGGATGTAAAATGTTGGCATTTTCTTCACAGCCAAAGGCAATGAACTAAAACCACAAATAAATAATGTTTTTTAGGAAAACTATGTAGCTGTGATACTCCTGAGACACTGCCTCAGGGAACATAATCCTTTTTTGAAAAGTTAAGGAGTACTGCAGTACTTCCAGATCTTTAAACAAACTCAATTGACCATAAGATGGTGCAGTACAGGACATCTCAAGGATTTTTGGTTGTGTGCAGTGATTTTAAATATTGGACTTCTTCCTAAAAGTGGAGAAACTGAACTTGGTGACTTAACAGAGGTTAATTACCCTTCATGGTAGATTGTTAAAATTTGATCGACAAAAGCTATTTATTCTAAAAATACATGAAAATAAAAAGCATTATGCAAAAAATGAAGTAGAAGGAGTTGTCTACATAAATGTAAGAAGGAAGCAGATTAAATAGCCATTGATCTTAGAAGCATCAATATATGCAAGAAAAAGCTAGACAAACCAAAGCAGAAAGTAAATAATGGAGTGTTAGGGAGGAATAAAAAGGAACGTGATATGAGAATACAGTAAATTTATTATTGCGTTGTATTATCTAAGATAACTTTTCATTTTCTTTTCTTCTGAAAGTACTGTATGTTGATAGCATTTTAATAAGGGGATTGCTGTTTTTTGCTTTCATGGAGAAATTGAGTAGATTTTCTGTGATTAAAAGCAGCTGCCACAGGTCTGTGCTTAAGTGGGGTTCTGAGCAGTATGTGATGATGGGTGAAAGAGCAGGACTCATCAGCAGGTGAACTAACTAGAAGCTTTGGTTGGGGTAAGACATACCTCCAGTTATATGGATTTTGACATCACGACTCTAGAAAATGAATCTGACCCAGTTTTGGGAGTGTGTTGAGCCTGACACAGATTCGATGACAGGTTAAGTGTCCAAGTTCTGGTGTAATGCTGCCTGTAAGTTATGTACTTCTGTGGGGCAGAGTCCTGCGAGGTCCCTGCAGTGACAGGGGTCTGCCAGCACCTTTTCCCAGCTTCCTACAAGGGCTGTGCTCCAACTGCACACACCTGGCGAAGGGCAGAAACTATTAAGAGCCTCATAATGTGCGTGTAGCTTTGCTGTGAAGATCTGGCACCCATAATTTATTAAGTAGCAATCTCACTGTTCCTTTGGGGGTTTTAGGAGGACAGCTCTGCTGACCCTCTAAAAGCAGTAAGTGTTTTGCTAGCTTTGAGACTCACTGTGTGAAAGGACCTTGAGTCCACAACCTACTGTGCCTGGCCCTTGTGCTGCATTCTTGGAGGAAGTGGTTTTGTGCCTCCGAAGGGATGTGCCCCTCTCCCACCGCCAGGCACCAGCCTGGTTTGTGGGGGCAGAAGCATGAGTATGGGAATGGAGTGCCTAATGTCTTTTGCTAACTCACCTAGCGTCATACCAACACCCAGTTATGATTGATTAGGGCTTGATGTTTTCAACAAAGGGCATTGATTAATATTTGTGGAGCTTATTAGAAGCATGATTATACATCTGCGTATGTATCCTATTAAGGCGTGCAATATAACGTGCAATGCAATTAGCTGTGGGGCAGTGAAGATTAAGCAGCATAGGATCTTTCTTCCAAATTGTATGCTGCTGTTTATTATTTCTGGGACTGCAGTTCTCTCTCCTCAGTCTGATTCATTCTGAGTCATACAAAACACGTCCTCATTGAAATGGGGTGCACAGCAGCAAGGGCTGTCATGCTAGTTCTGCACCATTAGGTAATTGTTTGAGTCTTTTCTAGTGGAGATGTCTGTTACACAGCAGTACAAAAAGACTAGGAGAATGTGGGCGTCTGGTGGGAGGATTCAAAGTTAGAGGAAAAATACCTACTCGAAAAACTTCAGCTTGAGCTTGCTTATTACAAACTCGCCAATATTTCCATTTAAAAATATTGGTAGAATATAATTCAAGATATGGAAATGATTGTTCATATGCAGAACTAATCATCTTTATTGCAGTGAAAAAGGACCATCTCTCTGGGCCTAGATTTGGGGCCCAATGTGGTATTGGATCAGTTCTTATGACAGACCATTAAATACCATTTAAATACCATTAGAGAAATGGTATTTAAAGTGTGTCTTAGAAATCAGAAAGTGGGCTGTTAGTAATGTTGGTGATTTTTATGGGTTAACTTATCAGTCCTAATGATAACAGCACCACAACTTTTATGCTTTGTTTTAATCCTTCAGCCTCAGTTGGTAAGGAATCTAATAAGGCATATTCTGTTTTACAAACAGGGTTACCCTCCTTGTAAGAAAAGTAGAATTTAAAGCAGATAGTACTACAGTAAATATATTTTAAATTTATTTTCTCATCTACTGACTAAAATTCCAAAGCTGTTTACTCAGAAAAAGGCAACCGACTCCTCCACTGCTTGCAGAGATATCAGATTAAAGAAAACAGCCACCAAGGATAGCACATCAGAAATGACGTCTGTAGTCACAAAGGGAGGTATTTATGCAGGGATGAGGCACTTCCCTCCCCCTTGCTGTGAGCAGGTAAAGACTGATCATTATGGATAGCTGAAAAATCACCTCTTCCCTCATCTTGCTGATGGAAGAAGAAGAAAATGTCTTGATGGTTGATTTGGAGTAAGAAGTGGAGCAAAACAGAATGGTTGACGTGCAATATGCTTTATTTTTAAAGCGTCGGTTGAAGTACAGTTGATTTGATTTGCTTTGGTAGTAGCAGGGACGTGTGTTAGATAGAAACTTGAACAGAACTGGCTGAAAAACAAGAAGGGACAGCTAGTGTTGGTGCAAAAAAAGCCAGAACACAACACTATTAATGAAAATATTCTAGACAAAAGTAAATAATATTATTGTTTTCCCTTTCTTGCAATTATAGTACTATATAAAGTGACTGAGCCTATTGCTTTACATGTAACACATCTCTTATTTATTTCAAATCCCTTTTTGCTTTGAGATATCTTCCACGGCTATGAATTATGAGAGCGTCTTTTTTAACTGTGTAGCTTTCGGTAAAATCCATTATCAGTTCTTAGTTTGAATTCAGTTCACATCGTCTTCTCATAGGCTATGAAGAGGTTCAATCTGTTCCAGAACAGTAATCACAGTCCATTAAACTCTGTTCCCTGTAGTCTTTGTTCCCAGTTACATGTGATGCTGTAATTGCGTGTGTGTGAGAGGGAAAAAAAATCTTTAAGCAGCCTTGCAAAATTGTCATGAAGATTTACCAGTCCAGGCAAAACATATGCTTGCCTGCCCTTTAGAGTGATGACAATTTCCCTGGAAAAATTGAAAACATTTCACTTTTCCAATTAAAAAACCAGAAAAGCAATCTCCCAGCTATTCCCCCCAAACCAACCCCATCCTGGAGGAGTAGATTTTTGCAAAACTGTATTTCAAAGAAGTGTTCCTATATTAACTCATTAGTGTTCTTGATCACCAACTTAATCTGCATGCCTTGAAGAGAAGCCAGAAAAATGCAGCCTTTCATGTTAACTTCAGAGATAATGGAGTTCATGATCTAAAAGGTTGTCTCTGTAGATTGAAGGCTTGATATTTTTCAGCTACATCAAATCTGTTTTGAACAGCTTTAACTCCATTGATTTCAGCAGGGCAGATCACAAATCTGGTGTAAGATCACAAGTTTATTGACAGATTTAAGTTAAATGATAAATACAGTAATAAAGGATGTGAGATTAAAGCTGCAGCCCTACGTGGTTTTCAGTGTGTTTTCAGTGTAGAGGGGTGAAGCGTCTTAAAAATGGATGACAGCTAAGCAGCATGTCATAGTAGTTGAGAGAGCTGCAGAAGTAGATTTTTACAGGTTTTCCATGCCCCTTCTACTCTTAACTGCACTATTCTCAGCGCAGTGGAGTATACTGTGGAGACCTTCAGAGAAACGAAGGTGTTTTGCTCTTTATTTATTTATTTCTTTGTTTGTTTATTTTTATAGCTGTGTAAGATAAATCTGTTCAAATGAAGAATACTAAAAAAAATAGTTTAATCAGAAATATTGATCTTTTTATCATTTTAGCCCCAGTTCATTTATATGTTTGACTTGAAATGGGTGAATTGATTTCGTTTCAATGGGCAAGTCACATACAGTCCAAATCTTTAGTTGTTTTGCTGAAATAATACCAATTTGTTCTATAGTTAATAGGCTTAAGCCTAATAGTCTCAGAACCATTTTAGCTATGGCTTTGTGGAAAAATAATTTCAGGAAGTTTCAAGAGAACATGAACTCTGATGCTGAATGGTAAGATGCTGATCAAGAGAGCACCCTGGGCATCCTTTTCCTGCATTATTCTTGCTGGGATTCATGGAAGTGTAGCCTGTTCTTTTCAAGGCATCAGGGAGTCTCTGGAATTAATGTTGCATTACCTCTTGAGGAGTATTGGCTATTACAGAATGGAATGGAGCTTCTAAATATAATATAAGGGGAGTTGCCATAGGTATTTCTCTTTTTATAAACACAAGCATAATCAAACTGCAGTATTTACCTATTCTTTTCTTCCCAAAATAAGTGCTTTACTGGTGTTTTCTAAAAAGAATGAATACCTGCCAGCAAGCTATTATTCCTGAGGAACCATACAGAAACATACAGTGTATGTGCATGGAGGAAAGACAGAAATTTGGTGAAGAAATAGATTTCAATTTTCACTATTCAATTCTTTATAACAAAAGAGAAAAGTCTATTTTATGAAAATATTTTTACAGTGTCCTTTTAAAAGCAAGCTTTGATTTCAAGGCATTTAATTTGCAGCACGGTTTGACTGTGAAACAGACGTAGTAATTATCTGTCCTGTTCTTCCTTTTTTTGTGAAACAAATTTATTTAATTAGAAATTGGATAGTAACTTGAAACCAACTATACTTGGTGTGTATTTGGGTAAAATGGAAAGGACCTAGAGTGAAAAAAAAGTGTATTACACAGTAGACAAGTGTACTATGTTGTGGGGGCTTCAGTTTTGGTGCTGGGGTAGTAGTTTAAGGAAGCCAATGGAGAAGTGGGTTTATATACTGTTATAAAATATGAGTCAGATAGATGATCTGAACCTGTATATTAAAGTAATGAATAGGGCATTGGATATGGTCAGTGACCAAAAAGGTCAGCCTAAAGGGCTATTGTGAGCCATCTTAGCCTACTGAAGATGTGAAATATTTCATATTATTTTCTTGTACAATTAATGAGGTTTGGTCCTAGACAGAGAGGAAACTCTATGAAGTATACATGTTCTGTGGATCAACCATTTTATCTGTGAAAATATATGATATGCTTAATATATTTGTGAAGTAGCATCCATATATATACTGCATGCAATAAAACACTGGCAACTGCAGGTTAAAATCAACTTCCACGTAATTTCCATTGAGATGAGCTTCTGATTTTACTTTAGTTTGGATATGAGCCTTCAATAACTATATAGGTATTAAATTTTCAGGTTTTTAGTCTGTAATATTAGAGAAAAATTGAGGAAGCATATGTATGCATTGCATATGCAGGACTCTGATGTATGAAACTTAACGTAAGAAGTATTCCTTTGTCAAAATGCAAGAGAACCTTCATAACACATGTAGTTCCAGAAATTCTATTGTTCTAAACACCAGGACAAATACAAAGTTTACACTCCTATTCATTTCTATCCTAGAGGGTAATCACGGAATGGTTCAGGTTGGAAGGGACCTTAAAGATCATCTACTTCCAAGTCCCTGCCATGGGCAGGGACACCTCCCACTAGAGCAGGTTGCTCAGAGCCCCATCCAGCCTGGTCTTGAACACCTCCAGGGATGGGGCAGCCACAGCTTCTCTGGGCAACCTGTTCCAGTGCCTCACCACCCTCATAGTAAAGAATTTCTTCCTAGTATTTAATCTAAATCTCCCCTCTTTCACTTTTAACTGCTACTCCCCATCCTGCCCCTACACTCCTTGATAAAGAGTCCCTCCCCATCTTTCCTGAAGGCCCCCTGCTGTAAGGTCTCCCTGGAGCCCTCTCTTCTGCAGGCTGAACAACCCCAACTCTCTCAGCCTGTCTTCATAGGAGAGGTGCTCCAGCCTCCTCCCTTTTTGTGGCCCTTCACTGCACCTGCTCCAACAGGTCCATGTCTTTCCTGTACTGAGGACTCCAGAGCTGGAAGCAGTACTCCATGGGTGTTACATCAGAGTGGAGTAGCGGGATAGAATCACCTCCCTTGACCTGCTGGCCACACTTCTTTTGATGCAGCCCAGGATGCAGTTGGCTTTCTGGGCTGCCAGCGCACATTGCCAGCTCCTGTTGAGCTTCTCATCCACGAGCACTCCCAATCCTTTTCCTCAGGGCTGCTCTCAATCCATTCTCCGCCCAACCTGTATTTCTGCTTGGGATTGACTCAAATCATGTGCAGGACCTTGCATTTGGCTTTGCTGAGCTTCACGAGCTTTGCATGGGCCCACCTCTCAAACCTGTTCCATGTCCTTCTGGATGGCATCCCTTCCTTCCAGCACGTCAACTGCACCACACAGCTTGATGTCATCAGCAAACTTGCTGAGGGTGCACTCAATCCCACTGTCTGTGTTGCCAACAAAGACGTTTAATAGTACCGGTCCCAGTACCGACCCTTGAGGAATGCTACTTTTCACCGCTTCCCACTTGGACATTGAGCTGATAACAGTGACATAACACTTGGACATTGAGCCAGAATACTGACATCTTAGAGGTCAAAGCTCCTTCTTAAAAAATAGTTTCATTTTATGCTTTAATACACATAATGCATTAAAAAAATGCATAATTTGAGACGAAAATGTTATGAAAGGATTATTAATTTCGAAAGGTAAAGCTCTGAAAAGCACCTCAATTGAGATTTATTATTTATGTAGTATGTATGTACTAATAATATAGCTGTAGTACAATAAAATCTTGAAATGTAAGTCTTGTTTCTTAAAACACTGCAACATAGCAGCATAGCATTTTATTCTATCAACTGTGTTACATAGATATGTCAGCTTGTAATATCGTGTGCCAGTTTGTATGCACTGAGTAAACTGGTTATAATAGGCACATAATATAATGTTCCATGTATGGAGAACAGAGTCTAGCTCCCAAGATAATATTCCCATTTGTTTAGTATAGTTTTCAATATAGTATTTGGGAGTGGTACCGTTATCTTTTCAAAAATTGTTCTCTGTTTCCTATGTTGCTTATAATTGCCCCAGCTTTCGATTTTTTGGTCTGAAAGCTTTTTATAGGTGGTTTACTTCAATATTATAATTGTTTTCAGCCATTCTTAGTAATAAATATAGAGAAAAAGTGCCTTTTTCCATTGCTTGACTGAAGGGTAAATAGAAGTTCCTTCATCTGGCATTTTTATGGCCTTTGGGAGGGTATTGAAATTTGCCATAGGAACAGCCTTTCAGTCAAGGATATATTTATTTTGTTCTTATGGTATTCAGTTTATAGAAGTCCCTGAAGGATTGTAATATGCATGTGCACGAGTCTTTTAGTATTAATCAACTCAAATTGCAAGTCCTGGTCTGTCAGGGCGTGCTTCAGTCTCACACAGCTCCTAGAGCTGACAAGGCCATACATGATAAATTTAGGCATAGCAATTATGTCCACTACAGTGTCTCTCAGTGATGCTCTCGCCTGCCCTGCAGCGGGTTGAGGCTGGGCATTGAAACTAGCGTTCCTTACCTCTTCCTTGGCTAGGTGTTGGCATCTGCACAATATAGAGGAGTCAGGCTGACAGGTTCCTAAGGGACGAGGAGCCAAGGGCAATAACATAGATGACAAGGCAGTGCCTTGCCAGCCAGGGCCCCATCCCACTGCCCCTAGTGTGGTGAGCAAGGAAGGCCAGGAGATGATAGCCAATATCAACTAAGACTTCAGGACATCAGGCAAGCGCATGGTGACAAGGCAGGTCCAATGTGAAGCTGGTAAGTCAATCTGCAGGTCAGGGTCTGCACCGATGTAGAGAGAGAGGATGGAAAGAATTAGATTTAACTAATTATGGAGACTGATGGCAAGGACAAGAAGCAATTAGAAATGACTGGGACACTCTGGGACATCAGTGAGGTTGAAAAAACTCTGCCTGGATGAAAAGAATTGGACTGTGAGGAGGACTCTGAGTACCAGACATATTAAACAAAGAGAATATACGCCAGACTGGGCCTGGGGCAAGGGCTTGTTGAAGGGAATAATGCAAAAGGTCCAAATTCAGAGGCATGGGTTGAAAAACATACATTCACTGAAGACAACGTGGCCCTGTCTTGGTGAAAAATTCAATTCCTCTGCTCTCAGGAGGTATTTATAGAACACACTGAGATACTTAAGGAGAGTGACTGCCTGTCTGAGGTTACTCTGTTTAAGTGGCATAGGTATGACTCACAGAGATGTCATTAAAATAATTTATGGGGGATTTTGAATTTTCAGTTTTCTTTCATTAAAATAAATTTGTATATGTATTTTCTTTGTTAAAATCTGATGAAGGTGCCAAAGATGAGATTGCAACTTCCCCACCCTCCCAAAAAAAAACCCCAACCAGTAAGACAGCCACTTTGCAAACAATCTATACTACAATCTTAAATTACGGACTCACATTCTGTTTTTTACAGATAATGGTTGATACATATATAATTGTGCTATAGATGGAGATATAGGGGTCATAGGATTCTGCCTCATTTATTGTGTGAATTGAAAACTTCACAGTGAATGTGGAGGGGGACTATAGTAAAGGGGTGGAGTATCATGAAATAAGCTTTACTGAGTTTAGATAGGTTGCATGAACATAGGCATTTATGGTACTGTAAACTTCCCCAATTCTGGAGGACATGAATCTTCTGTAGATCCTGTGTCATATGACAGACTTGTACAGGTAGCTCATATTTTCTATAGCATAACACTGGACATCTATGTTTAGGCACCTGAATTAAGACCTTAATTTGTGCAAAGCACTTAGTCATTAAAGTAACAACTATACTTAAAAAAAATGAATCAATAGATAATACTGATTTGGATGTCAAAGAAATGTTGGAGTGGAATAGTATAAATTAGATTTAGGGTCCTGCACTGAACAACAAATATAAAACCAAATAGATGATTGCTAAATAATTATAAGCCATTTGGCGTGGAATGGGATAGGTATTCCATATGCGATTCAGGAGAATAGGAATGTAATTGGTTATTTTCAAACAAATGCTCAGATCAAGTTTGCGTAACCACCACACACCTCCATTCTTGGTCTTTTGCTTTAGAGGCTTTTAGTCTTTCAACAGTTTTCATGTGGAAGAATGGAATGGAAATTAGTGAGAAAGTGTTGATTTTTCTCTTTCCACAATTAAATTAACATCAGAGTTATGTACCTCACTTCTGGTGTAACAGAAAGAGATGCTGCTGGCTGAAGTCTGTGCAGTGAAAAACCCTGAACATAGCCTTCAAAAGAGTCCATATCTAAATGTCTCAATCTGTATTGCAAGCCCTCTGATAAGTGTAAACCATACAAATAACACCATAGAGACATTTAAGATTAGGAAATGCTGCAGGCGCATAATAGTTGATCTATGCTGCATTGTCAAGAAATACAAATACCATCATACATGTATACAATGGTTAAACTTCCATGTCACAAATACCGACCCAGGTAGTCAGCCTTCCTGTTTGTGTTCTGAGCACCTGTGAAAGATAACTTTGTGTGACATTTACTCTCTCTGTCTCAACTGAGACTCAGACTGTCTCCCTTTAACTTGTGGTCCATCTGAGGCTGTAATGGGCCATGCCAACTTGCATCCAGGTGCAACAGTCACTGTGGATCTGCTGTTGGCAGCTAAAAAATACTGTGGTACTGAGGGACATGAACTTTCCAGTCATATACTTTTGACAGCCAGACTGTCAAATGCCCTATGTTGAAGGAAAATATGTAGCAAAAATCATGCCAGCTTTACAGAAAGTAAGGATTGCTGCTTAAGCATTCAGGGTGATCTTTGGTTCTCTAGTGGTTTAATACCAAAAGTCTGATCCATAAAATGTGTCAGATGTAGCAGGGTTTTTTTTTCATTGGCAATATGCCACCATTACTTTGGAATTGTAAAGATAAGCATCATTAGGTATAAATTGCAAATAAAATGTTGAGCCTCCAATCTTTCCTTTCTTTCTCCCTCTGTTTCCCCCCAGCCTCATTTCTTACTTATTTTTGGTTGGAAATCAAAAGAAGGGACCAGAATGCTAAAAGCTTTTCTCCCAGCAGTGTGTGTATATACTTGTGTGTGTTATGAAAGCCTGTGCTGATTGCAGCAGCAGGAGCCAGCTTCAGGGAACAAAAGCTGTTTTCTCTCCCTGCCATTTCCTGTTCAGAAATTAATCTTGCATGCTCATGTGTGCATGCATACACACACACCCATGCACACACCTTGCAACATAATGGGGGCTGGAATTCAATTCATCAATATTTTCCCCATAGCTCTGGGTGAGCTAATCTCAATTGTAATACATAATCTTTTTCGCTCTTGCAAATTTTATTTTTAATACTCTGTTGATTTTGTGTTTCAGTGAACCTAAAAAAATTTTTTTTACATAGAATGTCATTTATTGTAATACAGTAAATCATTGGACCTTCCCAGAGAGAAGAAGCTGTAGATGCTATTTCTTTTTAAATAAAAGGTGCACTAGATGGGGCTTTCTGTTTGACAACCCAGAATGAGAAAGTTGAGACAGAAGTGCCAGGAGTCAGCTCATCAGTTATCAGGGGAAAACTGAAGAAGAACATCAAAATGAGACTTTAGAGATGTGAATTATATCACTTGTGGTAGTGTCCAAATCAAGTGAAAATGCCAAAAAATTCCATCTTAAAAGATCATGTATAAAAAATTGCAGGCATGCCAAATATGCCATGAGCCTACGGCCATGGTGATATTTTTAACCTCTTTAAACCTGTGCTTCTTAAAATAATATAATGGTGGAAAATTTTATGTTAGTAGAAGACTTCAACATTTATGGACATTAAGCTGAAGAACTGTTTCAGGGGTATTCAGGTGTGCAAATTCAACATGCTTTTTTGTTTGAAGTCTTTTTCCATACTTGGGGTGGAAGGCTAAACTTTCAACCAGTAATGGAGAAGAATACCAATGGACTTAGAAGCTTCTTCCTTTATAGATACAAAATTGGCTAACAGATTCACGGATTTGACAGAGTTGGAAGGGACCTCTAGAGATCACCTTGTCCAACTCCCCTGCTAAGCAGGATTGCCCAGAGCACATTACTCAGAACTGCATCCAGGCGGGTCTTGAAAATCTCCAGAGAAGGGGACTCTATGACCTCCCTGGGCAGCCTGTTCCAGTGCTCTGTCACCCTCACCGTAAAGAAGTTCTTCCTCATATTTGAGTGGAACTTCCTGTGTTCCAGCTTATGCCCATTGCCCCTTGTCCTATCGTTGGAGACCACTGAAAAGAGTCAGCTCCATTTTCTTTCAACCCACCCTTTAGGAACTTCTTTCAACCCACCATCTTAGGAACTAAGATGGAACCCACCATCTTAGGAACATAGATGAGGTCTCCCCTCTATGGGAGCCTCTTCTCTTCTCGAGGCTAAAGAGCCCCAGCTCTTTGAGCCTTTCCTTGTAAGGGAGGTGCTCTAATCCCTTAATCATCTTGGTTGCCGTACGCTGGACTCTCTCCAGTAGTTCCCTGTCCCTCTTGAACTGGGGAGCCCAGAACTGGATGCAGTATTTCAGTTGTGGCCTCACCAGCACAGAGTAGAGGGGGAGAATGACCTCACCCTTTTAAAATACAGAAGTGATGGACAGGATCTGAGAAAAACAGCCAGTAGTAAGTAAAGCCATAGTGATCCAAATTTTGGACAGGATATTTCTATATTGGTTTCATTTTTGCTTTTCAATGCTAACAGATGCAAACCTTTTAAGGAAATCTTATTTAGTATTTCTATTTCCACAAAGACATCCAAGTGATATTTCTTAAATCGTTGAACTATAATAGCATGTACTTCTTATCGGTTTCTTTCATGACTGAAACTTTGACATTCCTGTTGCAGTGGAAGAGCTAAGACGGAAAAAGAAGCAGCAAATACACCAGAAGATTCTTCTTGCTTTAAATGAAAGAAGAAAAAGTGTGGTGAAATTACGGTATCCAAGGTGCTGCTGCTTTCAGCCTTTCATGGGATATTACTGTTTTTTGAAATCCATCCAAAACCTGATTTTTTACTGTGTGAAATGCATGTGCAGTCCTATCATGCAGCTTTTTTTTCTTTTTGTAATGGAAGGGAAATGGTAACAGAATGTTAACTAAAGAAAACCCTAGTAGTGCTGAGAAATTAGTTTTGCAATAAATTTATGCAGGAATTAATTTGTTAGTTTCCAGTTGATTCTTGGATGAAGCTGTCAGATACTTTTCTGTCAAATCAATGCTGCGACCCAGTGTCTAATATCTTTCTTGTAAACAGCGGTTGGTAACAGCATTTCTTCTTGGAACTCAGTTGTCTTCTCAAAATTGGCTTTGTCAGCTTGGGCAGTGTATGAAGCCAAGTAAATGATGATTTCTTGGCTGAAGCTTTTAAATGAATTGTAAAATGAATGTTTAGGAAGGTTTTTGTTTGTTTTCTAGCACACTTACGTATGTGACCAGTCTTCCATTTGATAAGAATTTGAATGCATGAATGAGAAAAATTTAAACAACATGCTGAGGTTCTGCACTTGCAAAAACACCTCTCATGCTGTGTGTATTAACTTAATTTCTGCCTCCCCTTTTATCTCCTGCCTTAAATGGAAATTTGCAAAAATTAAATAATGCAAATTATTTGTATCACTAACATTGAAAAGAATTTGAACAAGTTCTTATATCATGCTGGGGACAGTTTAACTTAAAAGGACCCAGGACTTTGCTGTATAGGGATCAGTCCTATTTGTGTACTTAAAGATGTTCCTTGGTTGGAATCTTTGTTAGATATTTGTCACATTTGCCTTTTATGACAGCTTGTTTATTTAATTTTGACTTGTTTTTAAATGAAAGCAGTCCAGGTTAAAAGTCCTTGACAGTGTACTTCTATAATTAATATGTTGGGTGGTAACTGGGATATTTTGAAATTACTTGTGAAAGGCATTATGAAACTTTTGGAATGAAGAGAAAATAAAACATAATACCATCTGATAGTAAGAATATGGGAGTATGGAGATAACTGGAGAGTTACCAGATTGGGAATGCAATAAAATTATTACTGGAATTGCTAGAGTTGAGATCAATGTTAAATTTTTGCAGCTTCTAAATTTTCTTAAAGAGAATTACTTTTCCTTAGTATTTTAAGACACAATAGTAAAAATGTTGGTAGTCCACTGTGATTATAACTGTAGCAGAAAAAATTATGTGTAAGAATTTTTTTCTCTGTGTTTGGGAGCATGTGCATGTCTGTGAGGGAAATACTTCCTCAAGAGGGATGGAGCAATTTCTTTGTGTAATGATCTTTTTCATGAATGTGCAGTGTTTGGGCCAGAAATATTCAGGCCAGTGAAATAATGGGAACTCATCTCTGTAAGCAGAAAGTCATTGGGCACTCTTACTTAGTGAATCATTTCTAGTTCAAATAGTGAAGATAATTGAGATTATTGGAAACATGCAATAATTTAACTTAAATATTACATTGGTGCTCAGTAATGTAGCTCTAAAAGTGAGATTTTAATAAGTATGCCGGACTCTATGCTGAAGATCTTTTTTAGGTTTATGTTTCTCTGCTGTAGTTTGCATTTAGAATTGTCTGGCTCAAAACTTTTTAGTGGCATACCTGGAAAGCAGTTTTGCCATCCAGATGGTGGAAGACTGAAACCAAATTTGGATTCAACTGTTTCTGGTACATTTAATGAAAGAGAAGGGTCATAACTGGGCTGCAGATCAAAGAGGAAGTCCTGGAAAGTCAAGCTTGCTATTCCTCAAGGGAAAGGAAGATATTTATGGCTACTGAGAGGGATCATTTTTCTTCTCATCTTTCCCTTAGTAGTAGTTGCTGATTCATCTCTCAGTGGTGGCAGCAGTAGTAAATATTTTTTTAGGGCTCTGATAGAGCTAAAGTAGCAGACTATGACAATTTTACTGCCTCTTCTGAACTTGTCAACTCCAAACTTTGTTTATGACTAGCACAAGCCCTGTGTTTAAGTCTAGCATCTTAGTTTTGATAGTAATTTTAGTTTTGATAGTATACGTGGTTTTTTGATTGCTTTTACTATACCATTTGTTGCAGGTTGCACAGTACATATGCAGACACATACAAAATACATCTTATTTGCAAAGTGCCGTTACCTGTTCAGCTAATCTTTTTGAAACTGTAGCACCCAGAGGACTCATTTTGCCCCCTTTGAAGAAAAAGTAACTTGTGCAGTGCCAAAAAATATCCATATAATGATGTGCCTAATAGCAAAGAGAATTTGTATTTATGAAAGTAGTTCTATTGTCATCTGGTCCTCTGCTGCTATCTGGTCCTGCTTCTGATCTGCTCAAACATGTCTCTCTTTGATGTTATGTACACCAGTTGTCCAAGTCCCAGGATTCTTTGTGCCTCCTGTTAAGGTGCAGTAGACTGGTCAGATGCATTACATTACATCATTTACAGAGTCTCAAAATTTGAAATATCCAGAACAAATATGGCTTCCCAATACCAAAGTATTTACCTCCTGCATAATTATATTTATCTTTTTTTTGGGGGGGGGAAGTTGCTGTCTTGCAGAGTAACAGGGAAAAGAATGTCACCGTGACTTATATTACTTCCTTGAAGGTAAGAAAATGTATTGTACCTGTCATTTTTTTTTACTGATCCTTGTACTGAATCATGAGAGAAGATTCCTCTAGGAGACGAGAAACCTACTTTATTTTATATTGATGGGTACTACTTGTTCTTCCCATCATATAATTCATACTGGTGACTAGCTTATTTGTTGATATCAAGCTTTGTGTTACATGCTGATTGCACTTGATTTGCCTGACATATTCTGGTTTTAACAGGTGCACATTTTTTTTTTGTTTACTCTAGATGGCTTCTCCTGAGGTATTTTGTTCAGTATATATTTAGTCCAGAGTAAAAGTTGGGCTGCATTTGTTGTGCTAGCTCTTCCTTTCTAACCTCAATGATAATATTTCTGGATCACTATGAAAACATAGGTGCTTACCAACTGGGGGGAGCTGCTAAGTAGTAGCAAATCTGCTGAAAAACCCCACAAACCTGTTGACAAGTCTATGAGGAAAAAATCCCATGTGCCGTATAAAATCATACAAAGTTTTCCAGTTCTGCTAGTAGTACGTGTCTCTTCTGTCTGTGATATGTCCCTCTTCATGATGCCTAGATGTAATTTTTATTCCACTTTATAAACAGTATCACATATTGTATTTTTTTTCCTTTCTCCCAAGCACATGTATAGTTTGCTTGACTTTTTCATGTTACTTGTGTCGATTGTAGGGTAAAACCAAGTTAACATGAGTCAATCTGAGGCTGAGGCCTTCAGGGAGAGAGATACTGAGAAACCAGGAAACCAGATTTTGAAATTCTGAGGCTGCCAGTTCTCTTGGAGGAAAGAATGCAGCAAACCAAATTCCTGCTTCCTGTGACTTAACTGAAGTAAATGCAGTTCTGCCACAAAAGAATTTGGATCAACTTGTCACAAAGGTCACAAGACTTCTCCCTGCCCCCTAAGTTCAGAAATGTGCATATCTAACAGAAATGATAAAACACCAAAGAAAACAAGCTTTTCAGTTAGCCCATGTAAATATTGGAGATTTAAGGTAAAGCAATAACAGTACACTACCCCTTCCATCATGTTTTTCAAGTGATTACGTGTTCATGAAAGGTTTGGAGGAAAGTTGACTTTGATAAGAAAGATGGATTTCTTCAACGTTTATGTTTTTGGAGTATTCCTTGGAAAGAAGTATTTTCATACTGTGCATTTGAAGATGATGCGCTGTCTTCCCTAACTGGCATTCCAGCATCCTGACCTGTGCCTGAATCTCCTATTATCATGTAATGGCAGAGGTCCTGATTCCCTGCTCACACCACAGTATATGGTCCAGTTTTCTTCCAGCCAGTGCTTTTATGCAGGCTTCCTTTTACCCCTTCCCATCCCTGGGAAGGAAGGGAATGGGACATGAAGAATCTGACAGGTGATGTATGCCTGAATCTTGCCCCAGTGTGGTTTGGGGTGGCAAAGCTCTACAAGCAGACCAGCAGCACTTAGGAACAGTCACATGTACTGCACCTTTGTATAGTCTACTATGCAATAAAAAGAATGCTTTTGCATTATTCCTAGTCCCATCCAGTATATGCTTGCGATTTCTGTTTTTGTTACTATAGTTCCATATTTTATTATTCATTGTTTTGAAAGTACCATCCTTTTGCATGCTGCTGAGCAAATGCATAATATCCTATTATTAGGTTGGCTGGAGAAATGTTTTATGCTTTAAAAAGTGCCACTCCTTGCATTTAATTTCTGTAAACAAAAGAGCATATGCCTTGCAAAGAGACACTTTACAGCCTTGTGCCTGTGTATCATGCTGGATTTTAGATGACTGGCTTATCTTTAAAAAGAGTGATGTTAATAAAGCTGGAGAAGGGAAGAAGTATGTCAGGTAATGCAGGAGTACTCAGAAAAGGATTAAATGTGCAGCTAATAGGGAAACTGAATATTATTAACTGTTTTTACGGAATGTTGGAGGTTTTTTTGCCCCCCATTGATTCCATTCTTACCGTTTACATTCCAGCCCTGCAAATTATTTGAAAAACTGTTGTAAAAGCAAAATTTAATCCCAGAACATCTTATTCAGGCCTGCTTTATGCTTCCAGATCTGATGGTGTGGTAAACCTGGCTGGAATCTGGCTTGGATGCAGGGGGAAATGAAGTCCACCTGAATCAAGGCAGGTGGATCTTTAGAGAGGAAATGGGCCACAGATCTGATTATGTGTTCACTTCTGTATGAAGTGGACCAAAACCAGTGCATATAAAAGAACTCAAACTAGGGAAATATTTATTAGAGTTAATATTTGTAGCAGTCTTAAAAAAAAAATAAATCTTATCACTCCCCTAGTTTTTTACTGGGCTTTCTATGAACGTTTTTTTCAGGTACTCAAGATAGGCAAAATCTTTCTAGTTTTGAGGAATTTAATATTCCAGTGGGATTTATACTAAGACAGTATTTACTTAGTACTGAAAGAAGGATGTTGATTTTTGTAGCCCATCAAACTGTTAGAGTGCCTTTCACTCTTTAAAACATTGCTGCCATGATACTAAGAAACAAAAATGTTATGACCAGGTTTCTGTGTTACTGTCTGATGATAGTTATCTTTCTAGTTCTTTCTTTTTTGTCTAATGAATTGGTTATTTGTGGACAGCAGCTTTCTCAAGAACTGACAAAATCATTTGTTTTCTTTGCTATGAATACAATGGGTGACATTTTGTTAGATGAGGATATGAATCATCAAAGGATTTTTTAAAAATTCGTGTAAATGTACCAAAGTATTTTTATTGCCTGTTAATCCGGAGGAAACTTTACAAGATGAAGTGTTCTGAGGAGGACAAAGAGTGAAACCTCTCTGTGTGATGGATGAATAACATCCTACAAAGTAGCCCTGATCAATTAGTAGGCTTTTAACTTACAACCATGAGAAGACAATATGTGATCTAGAGTCCTATAGAGAAGGATTTTCCAGTTCTTGGTTTTACAAAGGAAGAGCACCTCTCCCATACTTTAGGAACCCAACAGAAGAGGTAGACAGCATTTTCACAGTATGGGTCACTTCAGTGGCAGTGGCGTGGAAATTTTAAATTTAACGTCCAAGTGATGATCAGAAGTCAGTTGCAGCCTATGATATTGTGGGCTTTCAAACCTCATATCATGTAGTAATGTCACAAGCTTGGGAAATGAGTGTTAGAGCATCATACAAACAGAACTACGAGAATAGAACTCAGAAAGAAAAAAATCAGCAGTACTCTTCCAGGCTTTATCTATTTATGACAACAGAGGAAACAGCATATGGAGTAAACTACCAATTTTCATAAAATTGTCTTACTTCCTCTTGTGGAAACGGGGTTTTTGCTTTAGTGCATCATTTAAAGACCTGTCTGGGCTACTACCTCTTGTCAACAGAACACTGAGCAAGGACATCAGCTATAAAATTCCTTCAACCGGAGGATTTCAGAGGCCTACCCCCACTACTTAACACCATTATAAGAATTAAAGTAAGAGCTGTAAAAGACTAATTTCAGAAAAAAACCCAACAGCACCTGATCCTGGAACACTAGATGGCAGTCACTGGGCCAATGATATTGTCTTCTTCCTCCTTCTGATGATAGTGTTTTATTTATATAAAAAATGTATCTTGTTCTTTAGGAACAGATTGTTTTAATCTGAAGCATGCAATTTCTGAGACTGAGTGAGAATGAAGTTTTGGCCAGGCTAAGGTGTGTGTATTTGACACTTAAAAGTCAAATGGTTGACATGCATATTTTTTGATGTACTGAATAGAATTCTTGCCATATTCAATTCTGTGGCAGTACACTATAGCTTTTTGGCTCACTAATGTTTACTCCTGAATAGTTGCAAGAGCCTAGAAGGCATGAAGCAAACTTTGTTTGATCATTCTCTGAAGTGGGGGAACTAGTTCTCAAACCCTTTCATCAACAACGGTTTATGGCTTCTTCAAAAAGACACTATGTTGATATTAACACATTTCAAAACATCCACTAAAGCTAAAGCTGCTAGTCTGGCGTTTAATTAAAGGTGGTAGAAAGTGGTAAAAAGCAGTAGGAAACCAAATTTAGCATCACGTGGTTTTCAAAGAAGCACACTGAAAATTAACACATGGATAATAACCTGAATGCTGTGGAGCCACTTAGGACAACAGAGTGGTGTAAGTGTCCATACTAAATATTAGACTTATCAGCAGCTTTCAGTATTATTGATCATGGAGTACTACTATCTGAATATTCACAAAAAGTACGACTTGCATACCCTGTGATAGCAAAATAAACATGCTTATGCCTAACCTTTAGCATTGATGTCAACTGGTATGGAGTGGCCTGTGGCCATGCTATTGAATTCTCTTACTGGCCAAACCAGGACAGTCACATCCAAACTACCTACTAGGAAAAATGTCTAGCCTGTGCTAGATCACAAACCTGTTGTTGTTTGTGAAAGTACTAGTTATCACAGGTCCAGGCAGCATTCTATCTACCAAAAGGAACAGATGGTCAAACTCCAGCTCCCAAGGAACATTGCCTAGTACTGTTTAATTAACTTGTATACATACCTGCTCATTCTATTCACACCTGAAACATGGCTGGCTTTGTCTTTTCTTTTAAAATGTCAGAGACACAAGAGTTAACTCAGATTATTTTGTCTGTAACTGAGCAACTTCAAGTCTTATATTTCTATTCCAAACCTTACAAGAGCCATCCCTGCTTGGTGCTTGGCTTATGTTGGACTAAATGTCTTATGGCAATGGATATTTTTGAAAACTATTCAGAATTATTCTCTCATTCAGAATTGAAGCTGCACAAGAATTTTTCAATAGAACTTTGTGACTAGGTCAAAACATAGGACTGAAAGTTTTTACTGGAAAGGATTGGTTATGATGTATTTACTGATTAGAAGAAAACCCTAAACAAGAAGACTGAACATTATACATTGTGCTTTTTCCCAAGGCTTTAATTTCAAAAAGGAGTTCTGTTTTCTTGACGCAAGGAATGCTACACAATGGTAGACCCAATTATTTCCATGTAGTGCATGATGAGAAAGTGGGTCCATTCATACAGAATATTTGGAAGATTTATATTCTCCATCTGCTGTTGGGCTGAACTCAATATCCTTGTTTAAATTTACAGATCCATTAATGAACTAAGCATGAGATATTTGGAGGCTGCATCTTAATCTATGCCCATTAGAGATAAAAATGCATGTTGCAGTTTGCAGAGATGTAGTTTAGCTTAATACTGAGAAGGCAGATCTATGGGACTTTCTTTTGTAATAGTTAACACAGTTCAAATCTAAAACACTGGTATTTAAAAAAGTTCAAAAGTTTATTTTTTCTTCATTTTTCAGCATAGAAGTCTCTATCATTGTTCAAAATTCCCCCAAATTAGGAAGAAAAAAAAAGAATGAGAAGAGATAAATAGGAGAAGATAGAAGAAAGACAGGATAACTTAAGTTGCCACCTGCTATCTATGTTGTTTCTGGAGCTTAGCTGCCTGGGGGTGAATGGTTTGTCATAAGGAGGTAGTCAGATCTGTCTTCCAGACCTGTGAAATTCTAGTCTGCATTATATGTTGGAGAAATCCCAAGCTCCATTTAGGACTATTAGCACTCAGGAGCCTATCAATAAAATGGATTCCCAAAAAGTCAAGTGAAACTAACTGTAAGCTTGAGTCTTGATGCTCTGAAAAGATTTTATGCTCAGTTTTTCTTGAGTCCTAGGTCCAGTGTGGTGAGAAGAGCTTAGTGTTGAACACCCGTAAATTTTATTCTCTGCAAAAATGGTGTTCAGAAACTTAGAATAGCAGGGAGAACACTTTTTGTCATCTTTTGTTTTATTTTTTCACCACTTCACCACCTGGGCTAACAACTGAGAACAGGAGAGTGACTCTGCAACAGCTGCTACTGATGCACACCACTAGTTCATCTCTAATTAGAATAAAAGACTTTCTCAGCAGCAGTAAATCTGTAATAACTTAAAAAATAATAATGAGAGCATAGAAGGAACAAATTTCCTGCTGTTTGCTCTTGCTTGTCTTTTTTTGCTTTTTTTCTAAGGTTCTTCGTACACCTCCTGAATTCTTCTACTGTTTAAATAAATGTTTGAAAAAAACGTTCTGCTGGTCCTTTCACAGCAACAGCTGTTACCCAGATGTTCTCTATTGGGCTTGCATCTCTGCCTCACTCTGAGTTAACACTACACTTCTTCAAATCTAGGAAATTTACTTTTATGCAATTCATCTGTAATAAAAATTCAGGTATAATGTTTTTTATTTTAAAGCTATTTTGGTACTTAAGAGAAAGTAATTCTCTTTCTACATTTGAATTGCCAACTTACTGGTGACAGAAAAGCAAGCAGACTAGCCTTTTTTTTTATCATAATGGAACAGTTACATGTCTTGGCTGAACTAACCCTCAGAGGAGTTTTCTTAGATGCTCCTAATCATAACCTAACTAGCAAAAAATGCAGACACCTAGGTTTAAGACAACATTTGGCATTCTCTCTCTGTTGTATGCATTTCTGCTGAAAAGCATAATTTTGGCTTCTTCAGGGTAGCCAGAATTATCTGTACAACGACTTATTCTTGCAAAGGATCAAGTAGTTCACCATTAAGTTGTGCTGAAGAGGCAGTCCAGGGCATGGGCTGGACTTTGTGACTGCATCGTATGCATATTGTATATACTTAACGACTTTAACAGGGAGGTGACCATGAAGCACTGCCACTAGTGAGAAGGAGGGAAAATGTTTTTGCAGTATGTGGAAGATGTTAATGGTTTATTTACTATTTTAATTTTTGAAGTAGAAACAAATCACAAAAAATGTAGAAAAGCTTAGGTAGCTGTGAGAGGATTTTTGTGCATGATGAACTAGTGATTTCTGTTATCTCATAAATTAGCCTTTTCTGCACCCTGTGGTCAATGGTTACTCTCTCAACCTTTATCACTTCTTAGTGTCTTTTCCTTTGAACATGCAGTCACTGTTGATTCCACTGACTTTCCTTTACGTTCTCCCCTCTCTGGAATCTATCTCTATTCTTTGCAAGAAAAAACACACTATTATTCATTTAATACCATCCACTTTCCTTGACTTGTCAAGGGCTCAAGCAAAATTTTGAGGTATCTATGGTTTTCATGAGAAGGACCATTATTAAAATGACTGTAGTCATTTCTCTTCATGAGAGATGATGACTAACTTGATTAAAAACTTGCATGTAAGCCAGTAGTACTCTCAGGTATTTCTGAGATCTACTTTTAGCAATTAACCTTCTGTAGACTGTTTTTAGTTTTTCAATATGATAAATGAATCACGGACTGTATACAATTGTATAGGTAAATGATGCATTCTGCTAGTTCCAGAAATACATAATCACTAGTAATTAGATAAAACTAATTCATTAGCTATTAACAGTAAATTCCGAAGTCCAGCAGGAAGTAATGCTTCCTTTTATAGCTGAATATTTCCCCACCCAGCCCCCTTCAAATCCTCATAGTTTGGTCTGTTTGCTCCAGAATTGTTTGTTACAGTATTCCCAACATCACAGAATGATATGGGGCTGGAAGGGACCTCTGGAGATCATCTAATCCATCTGGGTTGCCAAAGCAGGTCCACCTAGAGCAGGTTGCACAGGAACATGTCCAGGCGGGTTTGGAATGTTTCCAGAGACAGAGACTCCACCACCTCTCTGGGCAGCCTGTTCCAGTGCTCTGCCACGCTCAACGTGAAAAAGTTCCTCCTCATATTTAGATGGAACTTCCTATGTTCAAATTTGTGCCAATTAGCTCTTGTCCTGTCACTTGGCACCACTGAAAAAAGACTGCCCCCTTCCCCTTGATACCCGCCCTTCAAGTATTATAGGAATTGACCAGATCCCTCTTCAATTTTCTCTTCTCCAGACTAAAAAGACTCAAGTCCCTCTGCCTTTCCTTGTAAGAGAGATGTTCTAGTCCCCTAATCATCCTTGTAGCCCTTTGCTGTACCCTCTCCAACAGTTCCCTGTTCTTGAACTGGGGAGGCCGGAACTCCAGAACATTAATAATAACTAGAGTTAAATTGCTTTCAAAGTGTATTCTTTGAAATGGAATATGGATGCAAGAAGATGCCTGCTCCCTATGCATGACCTAAGCAGCCATCAGTATTGTGTGGAGTCCTAGAAAGCAGCTTTTCTTGCCATCTGAGGAGAAAAGTGATTTTCTGTGCAGACAGCATTTTGTGTTAGGGTAAATGTAGCTTCTCTTGCTCCTCTAAACAGATCCCATGCCCCTGGCCTTTCTCTAAATCCTTGAGTAGTGATGTTTACAGAGCCTGAACTCTGTATGGGATCTGCAGATCTTAGCAAAAAACAGAGTGGGAAATATTTCTGTTCCTGCAGTTGAAGAGGGGTAAGTTTTTCCTGACAGGACAAACTTGCATGAATGTAGCAAAAAGGAAAAGAAAATATGCTCTAAAGAGTTTTTCTGCAATCAGAGCAGGAAAAAATGGATGAAAATGCAGTATAAAGTTTACGTTTTAAAGACAAGCAAACACTGGTATTCTCATTTCTATATCTTTCTGATTATTTAATCATGTTTTTTCCTTTGTTGTTTTAATTAAATACAGAAGAAAGAGCATGCCTTCTTTTCCTTCAATTTACCAACTAACAGACCAAATATTTTTACATTTCTTTATTCCTTTTGGCCTATGAAAAGAGGAGTCTACTTGGAAAACATAAGAAAAAGACAATATGGTCAAATGAAATGTTTTTAGAAAATTTCAAATTCTACAGAATCTGTTTGCTGCTGACAGTGAGATACATGCTGGCTGAGTACATGTTCAAGTGCTTTTGTCATCATTGTAACAGAAGAATCAGTTCATATTGATAAAATTATAGCAATATCAGTTTTCAAGCTTTCCAGTTTTCCTTTTTAATTTTTTTGTTTTCTGGAGTTGATTTTGAAAATATATGTCCCCTAACCTCATGGTTCTTTTAGGCATAAAGATTATAAAGAAATTAATGGAGTTGTCATAGAAGTTAATGGTGGAATTCTTATTGACTTCATTTAGGCCTTGATTCTGTCATGCATTCAGAAAGTTCCCAAGGGTGGACCGCTGGAAAAGTGTGATACTGTCATTTTTTGGAAGCCCAGAAAAAATAATCATAGTCCTTAGTCCTCCAATTTTCTGTGCATAAACTGAAGGTTACACCCATGCAGACTCTCAGTGAAGTTAATGGTGTTTCATGCTGGCACAACAATCTGCCCATCTGCTATAATTGCAGGATTGAGACATTGACTTGTAAATGTCAACATTGATGGGCCAAACTGAAATGCTAATTCTGTCTTTGAAACTCTGGGAGAACACAGTCCCGTCTTTAGCCAGAGGGTGATGCAAGAGATGTTTGTCCAGCCTATAGAGAGTAGTGATGTTTTAGAGGTAAGTTACTATATTCTTGGAAGCATTCTCACTGCATTATGTGGCTACTTGGAGACATCCTAATGTTTCAAACTTACTGAAGTTATTTAACCTAATCAATGTATGTAAGATATAATTGATCTCTCTCCTGTAGGAGGCAACGCAGGAAAGAAATGGCATAATTCTGCATGTCTCTGTTCTGTAGTGACAGCCTGTCATTTCCTGTACTCTGCTAGAGGTTATGAATAGACAATGTATGTAGGCTGAACATAGTTGCTTGGAAACCACCTTTTTTACTTTCTTAAATGTAATTGCCTCTCTTCAGAAAAACATTGATTAGTTTAATTTCTTTTGATGTTAAAGCAATAAGTTTGCCTTAACTCCTCCGAGTATCGCAATGAATAGAGGGGATGTTATTTGAAATTTCAAACTATTAATTTTCTTGGACTTTTTAAGGCAAGTCGTCTAATAAATGTTATTGTGGACATTATAATAGCCAGATTTATTTTTTCACTCAAGGAGAGACTATATATAACATACATTAAACTTTGAAATTATTATACTCTGGATTGTTTTTGTGATGCAGGAATGAAACATTTACAAGTTCACCTGTCTTCTATTAAAAATCAAGTTTGTTCATCTCTTAACTACATGAATATTATTCTGACTGCAAAGTCACAGACAGATTTGCACCCTACTGTAAATGTAAGACACAACCTTAAGGAACTTGGAAGTTAACTCTGAAAAATGCGAAGTAAAACGACTTAAGCTGATGGAGAATATGTTGAAAGACATAAGATGAAGCACTTCCAAAGTATAAATTAATTTGGTTATGAAACTAAATTGGTCCAGTCCACAGAACATGTAGGAGTAAACTCTGTGACATGAAGCACAACAATTTTAACAGGATGCAGAAAACAGAGTTGAGTAAAACTCTACCAGTTTGCATCAGCTAAGGACTGCAATTTTAATATTTCAATAATATTGTTAATGATGTGGAAGTATTTTAGGGTTTTTTTGGTTTTGTTATTTTTTTAATATCAGTGCAAAAAAACTTTCTACATAGAATTTTGCTAAGTAAGCGGTAACTAGAAATAAAATGCTAAAAATTAAATATTTTACAATAGCCTAGAGCAATGCTCAGTACTTGGATCTCTTCTAATGGCTCATTTGGGGGGTTCATACATTTGACAGAAAGAATCCTTTTCTTTCCATTAAATGGCTTCATCGTAGTGTGGATTGTGGATTTTATAACAACTCGTTGATCAACAGGGAGGTATTGTGAATAAAAATAAGTCTGTGTCAGAGGCTGATAAGTTGTTTTTCTGCTCTTTGCTTCTGGCTACTTATAATTTGGAATCTTCTTCAACATTTATGTTGTTATAAGTGTATTACCTTACTATTTCCTGATCTTAAGTGCTCCAACCCACTAATCAACTGAGAAAATGAAAGGAAGGTGAAATTTTATGTCATCCCACAAAGTATAGGCCATATTTGCAGACAATTTTTATTGACTTTTATCACCATTGTGACTAGGAGTCACCAATAAGAACTGCAAAAATGGGCATTTTGAAAAAAGGCAGCAGTTATTCCTTACATTTTAGTATTGGTCATGACACGTCCATGAGTGTCCAAATTTCAAAGGATTTCTACAGACTGTCCTAAAAGATCATTAAATTCAAAATTGTTCTTGTTCTACAGGAATAAATAAAGGACTGTGTAAGGACTGACTAGGAGGCAGAGAAAAGTGATATCTTGAAATGGGTGTCTATGCTTGTGCAGTATGCAGAGTAAAGTTAGGAGCTCTTTCTGAAATAGATAATACCAGAAAACATATTACTAAATTGTGGAGTTTTGGGAAAACATTCCTAGGGCATCCAGAACTCTATACTGCAAAAGTGCATCTGTACCTAAGCAGCTGTCCCTGACATAGAATGCATTGTGTGGCAGTAAAGAATATTTCAGACCAGGTAGACTGAAGATTAAAACTTCTCAATCAACCAGTAATATATTAGTTCTTATCACAAAGTGCATAGCAGTTCTGCAGAAAGTGCCTCAAAATATTTTGTCTGATCTCTAGAGTATCACAGAGATCACTTGGACCGACTGCAATTCTAGGAAGACACAGTGTTGGTTGTGAAAATGATGATGAAAATGGACCTCAGCTTTGAATAAAATATGATAGATATTATCTATAATTTCCCTATTAAAGTGGCATCAGCATATTGATTATTATTATTGTTGGAATTTGATATCTAACTGAACACTTAAATCATGATTGTATAAACATCTAATCTTTCCTTTTCAGTCACATACTCTAGTCTAGGATTTATTATAAAGCTGAGAGACTGGTTCATGGCCGTGGCACAGAACCACTTAGTTTAATATTAGTTTGAATTCCCTACTATAGTTTTCTTAGGAGGATGCACCTCAAAGGTTTTTCTTTCATCTTTATGAACATGAAAAGTATAAATCATTGAGAATTCTGCCTGTTTGCTCATCAGGTTCAGTTTGGTTAATCTCTGTCTTTATAGGTACAAGGATAAATTTATACGCCTGTGCTTGAAAAGGAAAAAAAAATAATATCTCAAACCTACACTATAAAACATTGCTGGAAGCGTGGACTATAAAATATTGGTAAGCTGATTGTGCAATTAGAAATCTTGAAAGAAATCACCTTCTCTAAACAATTTCTTTATGTTTGCAAAAATATTCTATAAGTAGAGAGAGTAGAGAGTGGTCACATTCTGCTATGATGGGCTTCTCTACAGTACCTTACAAATACTTAAATATTTAGGCATTTCCCAGGCTGTTTTGTCTGCTGGTTTGATAAGTCAAACAACAGTGGTGTTTTCCCTGATGTATCTGACAAGATGATGGGTGTATTTAACTCTCTGCCTCCATTTTTGGTTCCATCTGTATCTTGACTTGTCTTTTAAAATAATTACATAGGCAAGTGAGTGAGCTGTTATCAAAAGTCAGAATTGTGTTGTGGATGCTATGACTCAGAATTGTTGTTAATAGTAATTTCAGGAATTTCACAGGTCTTCCTTTAGGTATGCCTTACTGATGTAGACTGTTTTGTTGTTTTCATATGGTGGATCATTCCTCAGTGTCCAACCTCCCTTTGTGCCTGTTGATACTTACTGTGGCCTAGCGCCTTTAAACAGCATGTTGCTGATATGAGGCAGGCCTT
Source organism: Tringa tobata (assembly GCA_033628505.1). Taxonomy (NCBI): domain Eukaryota; kingdom Metazoa; phylum Chordata; class Aves; order Charadriiformes; family Scolopacidae; genus Tringa; species Tringa tobata. The sequence continues at coordinate 1,779,978 of JAHREE010000430.1, forward strand.
AATTTGCCCTAGCCATTTACAAGCTAATTACTACAATATAGAAGTTCCCTTTGATGACAAAGAGTACAGCTTTGATGACCAAAGCAAACATGATTATTAGCTTCCACACTGGTCTATTGGTGCCATCACAGGGATATGGTAACTTATGGCACATGGCTGCCTCTTATTCATGTCTAATTTGTAGGCCCCCCCCCAGTCATGTATTTACGTCTGTTTCTGAAGACATGTAATTCAGGAAGCCTTTTCTGCCCTGCTTGTTTTCCTAGTATTATTTGGAGAATAATATTATAATTAAACATATGGGTTTGCAGTAAAACTTCCTTATGTGGATACTTTATTCTGGAACAGGAGTGGGAATAGGATGATATTGTGTACTTAACAAGCAGATGCCACAAAAAATGTTGTATATTTTTGCTATTTCTTGTGTACATAAGAGGTAACTTTACGTTTGATGTGCGTTTTTAGAATGTGAAGAAGTTCATGTAATACTTCTACAGCACAGTTTTTACTGTCTTCTTGGGATACTTTGTGTCAGATATTTTTAATGCATACTTTTCTTACCACTGCGCCACTGATTCCCCCCTAAAATTCTTCCAGGAAAATGGACAAGTATCTTCAGAGATATTATTATGTCACTCTTTATTTCAAATTATGGAAGGATATTTATTATTTAGTATGTTACTGGAACACAAATCGATTAACATTGATTTATGATTTAAAATAGAAGTCAGCTGTTTATTGTGCGAGGTGTACAGTCTTCCAGCATTGTTATTGTCATCTTCCTTGAAGTAAATGTGGGAAATGAAAGAAATTAGGACAGACTCCAGCTTAACACTCTTTTGCTCTCTAAACTTTCTGAACACGTAATTAAATCTATGTGTTCCTTTTTGAAAGACATCGTTGACAAGTGATGTGCTGAGAAGATGTTAGATACAGAATTAAACACACATGGAGTAGGAACTCATGACAGGTTGTCTAGGTTGTATGTGGCAGTATATTGGTCTATTCATATTTACATATGAGTTATAAGTATAAATGATTTTGAGGACCTCAGCCATGCACAATCTGTATTGTGTACAGCAATGTATAGTGGTGCCTTCTTTCTGTAGTTAGTCACAAAGCTTCTCTTTTTTTTTTTTTTTTTAAATTTAGAAGTAGCTTTGTGATCTGCTTTGTAGCTTGAAAGGCCCTTTCTCTGCGTTCATCCTGAGGATCCACAGAAAGTCATTAGCTTTTTAAATGGGTCCTTGGTTTATATGTTGAAGTTTTGTGCCACAGCTTTTTATGTTCATACTTTACTACAATGTGGAGAACAATATGTTGTATCCTGTATTCCTTTTCTTTTCTGTTGTGAAAACAATGAGGAATGGTTGAACTTTTTTTCATTTTCATGCATTCTCATTATGAAGACATTTAAATTTTTTGTCAAGCAGATGCTTTGGGGATCCTCTATCCCTAATGGTCCCATGGGAGGGGCACTTAGTAATGGAATGAAAGTTCTACTTACAATAGAAATACGTCCTGAAAATCACAACTCTAGTGTGAATTATGTGCTTCCATAATAAGCCATTTCTCCTTGAGTTGAGAAGAGAAATCAGTTCCAGTTTTTAGTAGTAATTGTATTCTTAAAGGCGTTGACACCCTAAGCAGACAATGGTTCTCCTATAATTAACCAGAAAAGAAAGAGGAGTACTTCAGTATTGCCTCCCTTCTTCCCCTACATCTTTAGCTGTAGCATTGTAGCTTCGGAGGTTTTTTTTTGTTTCTGGCAGATGAAGATGATATGCATACACTGAAAATATATTTAAAAAAAAAAAAGTATAGAAATGTTACAGATAATCTGCACTGTCTGTCAAGATTACATTGTACAGAGCAGAAGAGTAGTACACATAATTAAACCTTCCTGTCTTTATCGTTGCTAATTCCGCCTACAAAGATCTCTTGGGGAATTTTTCTTATAATCACAAATATAATCAGCTTCCAACAGGGCTTTATTTCTGCAATGTCCTTCCAACCCCTCCAGAATCTCAGCTGCACTTCTGCACCAAAATCTGTAGTCCGAAAAATACCTTTGTAGAGGATAAGGAATTCTAACTTCTAAATAGACCGTATCATAAAGAATCTAAGGACTTCAAATGGAAGAGCGCAGGGGTTTGGCATCATAAACTACATAATCTATATCTCCATCCTTCTAAATATAGAAAATCTTTACTATTCCTTCTTTCCCACTGTTCTGATATTTGCTCTCTCTTTTACTTACGTGTGGGGAAACAGAAGAAGTGAAATAATATGTTGTGCCTGCATCTGTGCAAAACCAACAGTTTCATTAGACTTTTTCTGTCAAATTTGCAGGGAATGCTTGAAGGAAAGTTAGAAATACCCATCAGAAATAGCAGATATTTTTGCTTTAAAGATACCAATCATGATTTTCAGTTGTAACACTGTTCCTAAAACCAGCCACATAATGAGCAGATGATGGTGACTATGAAAAGATGGAAGGTACTCCTGAGATGGGAGATAATCTGCCCCTGCTTTTGAGGGCAGACGACTGGCTACTTTCTCTTCAACTGGGTTAGTGGTGCTGTGCTGCACTTTCACACAGTATTTCTTACCACAAATATATCCACCATGTGTCAAATACTATGATATTACTCACAAGGAAAAGAGTGTACCGTCATCCATCTACAGACAACTTATGAGCAGACCTTAAAATTAGGACAGAATATATAAAATGAGAACATGTGCAAATGAAATCTTTCACTTCAACTTCAGCTATAGACTGTGGATGAAACGTATGCATAGGTATTGAGTGATTTTCCTTGCTCACAGAAATTTCTTATCTGGTTAGAGACAGAGTAAGGAGCTCCTGCTTGCTAGCTGGGTATGATTTTTTATCATTGTAGTCAGCTGGCCAATTTCAGAGCTGCTTCCGGGGTCGGGATTAGTCAAAATGTCAGGAAGTTGTGACTATTGACTGACCTTAATTTATACATACACTTGACCTTAATTTGTGGTTGGCAGGGATATACTACTCTTGGCACATCAATGCTGCATTGGCACTGCTGGTTTAGCTTTGAGGCTGTAAAATATCAGTGAGATAAGGAAAAAAATGGAAGCAAAAAAGAAATGGCAAGGGAAAGGATCATAAAACGGTGAAAGATCAGATAAATGATCTGCAACATGGAATTATTGTAAGACTTTCAGATCACCCAGCTTAACCTTAACTCCTTTTGATTTTCAGCCTATCATTTTCATCACAGAATGCGGTTTTTTTAGTATTTAGTTGTTATAATAGATACAATTACATCCTTTAAGGTTGATTTGCTAAAATGTTTTTAGTCAAAGCTTTTAATTTTTTTTTTAAATTTGTAGTTGGCTTGCATTAAAAAACTAAACGTACAAGCACGCCTGTTTTTTGTTCTCATACAGTAACAAAATACATAAATACTAAGCATTACTTTTTTGTGTTGGGGTTTTTTTGTGGTTTGTTTTTTTGTTGTTGTTGTCTTTTTTGGGTTTTTTTTTGTTTGTTTGTCTTTCCAGCTGGTGTGTTGGATGGGTTATTCTTGAGGGCTATTTATTCATCTTCATTACTTCTCTGCAAACACATGTTACTCTTCTGTTTAGAGCATCCCTGATTTTATTAGCCCATTATTTAATTTAACATTCATCTGGTGTTATTTAAAATGTGCAAAGTTCATCACAGAATATTACTGAAATGTTTAAAACAGTAAAAGCTAATGTTATTTTTTCAAAAAATTCTCTGTGATGATGCTCTGTGATTTTCATGCTGTTCTATAGTTCTATTGCTCAATATAGGCTTGATTGGAAGGAAATAATAATATATTAGAACTTTGTGGAATTTGTCTTGGAAGGGTGTATATTGTCTCTGCATAATGTAACCTCTTCTTTAATTCACTAGCAAATAAGAAGCATAAAGGAAGCAGATCAGAAACTAGAGAGCAAAAAAATTGATAGAATATGTCTTAATTTCTCCTTTCACTCAGTTTCCCCCAAAGTAAAATCAAACACAACAGCCAGCAGTGGTGCCTATGGTGATGTGATTACTAGGTGCGTCCCAACACTGGAGAGGGTAAGAATTGAAAAAGCAGAATATCTGCACCTTAATGGAATGATCAAACCCTTTGACTTTACTGTTGTGTAAGGAAGAGCAAGTATAGTTTAGACCTGCAACAAACTAGGTGGAGGCTAATTCTTTGCAGTTAATGGCTAAATGGTTTAGACATTATACCCATCTAAATACTATGTGATTGAATCTGTATTGTGATGGCTAGATAGGTCTTTGTGCCCAGGAGGATGCATATGGACATATGGTTTTATTGTGAAACCTCTCTATTTCTTTATGATTTTTTTTTAATCAATGATCCATTGAATTATGCTTTAATTTTTTTTGTCTTTTTATTTATGTATGTGTTATTAGTCAAAGTCACTCAGGCGTTATTATTCTGATTCCAAGGTTTCTATCATCTTAGGCTCCATGGTTTGCAGACAGATCTGTGACAGAAGAGAAGCAGTTTAAGAGAAGATTAAAACTGGGACTAACCTGAGGAGCGTTCTCCAAATGCAAAATACGTTGGCAGAGATTATTGCTTTTGTGAGGACTTTTACCTGCAGAACAACAGTGACAGAAGCTGTCAACTGTTAAAGAACAGGAAAAAGTATCAGCTCATAAACTACCTGTTTGTGTGTTAAAAAACAATTGGAGAAAATGAGAAATTATTGTTACTTGTAGTTCATGTTCAAATAGAATTCCCTTTAGGCTATTGTGCCCTTCCTTTGAATGTCTTTACTGGTGCTTTTAAGAACAGCTCTCCCTTTCTCTCATACTAGCTGTTGATAATCTTCCCGTTATTCCTTTGCAGGAATAAAATAATCCCTTTAATCCTGTCATAAAAGCCAGCAGGTAATTTAAGAAGCAAAACTAATTATAAGTTTTATAGACCAAGTCATTCTACATTTACTGCTAGCATAAACAAAACTGCTAGTGAGAGGAGCATTTTGGAATTACCATAACTTTTATGACTTCCATAAAAATGTAAGGGAAATTCTTGTTTTGGGGAAAAAGCATTGTGAGGAGAAATTTAGGGGGATTGATTTTCTTTGCAACAGGCTAAAAATTAGTTATTAAAAAATAATAATTGTATTTTAGATGTAGAAATACAATTCAGCTATACTCATGGGCTCAGAAAATTAACCAGGTACCAGGAGACAAAGACTCTCAAGCTAATACATGGGGCAATACATCAGAACACATCAGGTTATTCACAGAAGTTGTCTGAGAGATGCTTCTAGCCTCTAAGAAACACAAAGCAATTTGAACGAGCTCTCACGTCTTCCACTGGCAGCTAAACTAGCTTGAACAATGTCTCCTGGTAATTTTCTGCTATCAGTTGGCTAGATGTCCATAGATGAACAGTTTGTGAATGTAAACTGATTGGTGTTAACTAGTTAATTCACGGTAGCTTGCTTCTAACTTTAGTTAGTATTAGCTAAAATTATTGTTAGTCACTACAACAGTACTGTTGAATAGGAGTTCTTGTACAGTTTTGTTTTAACAATACAAAGATGCATTATTTTTTATTAGAATTAAAATAGCCTATAATCATGCACAGCTTGATATCAATGACATAAAAGCAATTACAGTGCAACCATGCAAAATAACATTGTTTCCACTTACAGTAGAAACACAGTTTCCATTTACAGTTTCCTAAGTCACTGCATTCCAAAAGTCAAGTACTTATTACTGTTATCATTAGACCGATAGTATGCTGTAGTGCTTTCTTCCCTTAAGTGCATTTATAAGTCTTAAGAAAGAGACTATGATAATTTTATTGCCTGGTTTCTTGACATGCCTTTTAAATCAAATAATGTCATCAAAAGCTAATTTCTGAGGATCCAGACTGATACTACTTTTGTGTTATTTAATTACATTTTATATATTGCAATCCCTTGAACTAACTTCTGTCTCAACAACAGTAGTTATACTGGAGTTTCCAGTTCTGTAAACATATATTTCTAATGGAATAGCTGGATTATGCACCTACTCAAAATAAAAGGAAAATTGAAGTATTTTTGACTGCACTTTGATTCAGCAGAAACAGGCATTATAGTTTTTATGTCATGTGCCTTGAATTTAAGAAGTTAACATTTAAAATATATGCTTTGTCTTGTGTATGTAGCCTATATAAGTATAAAGAAGATGATAGTTGGTGAGAGTTGGCAGGATCCTCTAGCCTGCCTTGCACAAGCTATCACTACAGCTACCTTGAAGCTATGACTATCAGTGGCTGTCACTACAAGCTCATCTAAAAGAGTATTGATGAGATCCTATCATGATGTGGTCAAAGCTGTAACAGGTAGGCACTAGCAAGAACTAAATATCAACAAATTCAGAATGAATGGCAGAGACGTGCATGGTATTGACATACTACTGAATTTAGGGATATTTTAGGAAATATATGTTTTTGTAGAATTTGTGAGTGTCAAACATAGAAGACATAGATTTACCAGAAACACTACTTAACTAATCAGCGAGAATAAAGCAGTTAGCTAGTTGTGCTCAAGTGTATCACAGCTTTGCAAGGAACCTCAGATTCATAAGTTGAATTCAGTTCCATTCCGTGTAATGGAAAGACATATCACCTTGGCCTGAAATTGGAAGACTAATTTTGAGAAAAATTTACTTAGAATAGTCATGACCCTTTGTGCAACCCATGATCCTCTCCTTTCATTTTCCTGTGACTTTCTCTTAACTCAATCAGTATTTTCCTTTGTCAGAAGTGGCAATAACCAATGAACACTCCAATTGGGTGATAGGAGAAGTCACCTCTGACTTGGCACATAACCACTGTTTTCTCACTGATAGATACCTTTCTTTTCTGGCCATGAAGGAGACATATTCTCCACCTTACTTTTTAAATGATTTTTTTTGGACCACATTTTACCCTTTTTCATTTTATACTTGGTAAATTACTGAAGGATTGCATGACAGTATATCAGAATTCTTGGAGGGAGAAAAATAACATGTAAAGTTTTAGTACATTGACTCTGATGATATCTCTAAGAAAGTTTATAAGAAGACTACTCTTTCTTTGTTTGAATAATATTTGTTTTATATTAATCTCATGCTTCAAGACTCATGACAAGAAACATTTTCTTTTTCTCCTAGTGTGTATATATGTATATGTATGTTGTTAGTTGAATAACCTATGGATAGCTGGTTGATGTATGGTCCTTGTACATTCATGGTTAATCAGCCAGATGGGATCAGCCAGAAATTCCTTCCACTCTCATCTCATAAGCAACAGCCATTAGCCTATTTTTGTTCCTCACTGTAATATAGAACACAAACCACTTTTTAGGATTGTTTAGACAAGATTTTCTTCCAAACATTCTCAATTATGGGATCTAGGACATTGGAAATAACTTCTTCACTCTTCATCTGGATCCTAATAGTTTTTCTACAGGTTTTAAGTTTGTTGTAAAGTGTGAGAATAATTTGGTATCTGCATTTGTGGAGTAGACGATCTTTGGGTCTTATAAAAATAAACACCCATTTTCATTTGTCTGCATTTTCAGGACTTGTTGATAGGTGTGATTTAAGTCTGCATGACCTTTTTCCTCATTAACCAATGCTTACTTGTTTGGCTTTAATGCTTCCTCATTACATTTTATGCTGGGAAGGAAATACCTTAGCTCTTATTTTCCTGCTAGATTCCTAAGAGTTTGGTTAAGACCTCTACACATTAGGGGTAGAGGTTCATTTCTAATTGTTTTCAATTTAAATTGAAAACTTGAAATTCGTTATGTCCTTCAGCCACAGCTAATAAATTTAGTGCTGCAGAATAAAATTCTGTTGTCTCAGAGATCTGCATACCTGTATAACTAATACAGATCACTTCAGAGGCAAAAGGTATATTTCTAGTTAGTTTAGTTAATAAACTGATTGCCTGTATAGTTATATTTTCAACTTTTTCATATGTTGTTATGTGTTCTTGAAGAGTGGAGATATAGGGCTTAGTTTTTATCTTTTTTTGGTCACAGTTTCACTTGTGAGTTACCAGCATGGAATGGAATAATCATAAATATTAGCTATTAGTAGCACTTCAGATTTCCAGACCATACATCAGATTTTTCTTTTGCAGGTGATGATTCCTTCTTACTTCTGGTTGATCGTATTACTAGTCTTAGGGTAGCAAGTTTTTTGCTGCTTTACAACAGTTACAGCAGTTTGCAACTGCTTATTGTACAGTCAAAATGAACATATCAAAAGGCTCTAATTTCCGTGAAAAGACATGTTTTGGTAAATTCATGTTAGTAACTGAAATTGAAATAGACAGCATTTTGAGTGCTGGTATTTCTTCAAATCATCACTTCCCAGTGAAGAATTTTTACGTTGGAAACTCACTCACTAGCCCTGCTCTGAGTCACTTAGTCTTCCATATGGGAAAACTTGGCAAGATATCTGGAGCACTGTTGTCTGAGGTTTGTTATTTCCTACAATATGATTCCATGCTAGGTGATAGAACAGTTCAGGATAAAAGGTGTGTCTGAAGTTAAAAGGTGAAAACACACCTTAGCGTAAATTGACTTGCCTCTACTGAACTATAAGGTAACACTGAATAAGGCATGTTCAATCTTTAGTTCTACATGAGCCCAAGGAAGAACTCGTTAAAATACAAATAAGGCAGTATAAGAGGGTCTGACACTATGGACACATTTCTGGTACACATCATAATACAGTGTACTGAAGCTTTGAAACAGCTTTGAGTAAAATAGTACAGTGCTAGTAGCGTTTTCAACACTACCACGACCAGCTGATTGGTTGTTAGCTGTGCTATCATTATACTACTTCTCAGTGAGGAATGTGGATATATACTTTTTCAGAAAATAAGTAGAGCCACAGAGAGCTTTATTCTTAATACAGAGGTGTATTTTTCTTGTTAGTTCATAAGGGCAAATGTTATTGTTATTACTATTAAATATCATAATTCTGTAGCAACATGAACATGTCTGTCGTTAACTCAGCAATACAGTCATACACTATAATTATTATAAAAATGACTCACGGAACCATGAAAATAACATTGTAGAATAAGTGCACTTTCCCAGACTTACTGTTAGTCATTCCCTTATGTAAGGAACCTACAGTCTCTGATAAGCCTCAAAGAAGACCATATTCGGACCTCAGTTTCTGTAAGTTTTGGCTTGACCTAAAATCTCAGGAATATTCCCCTCTCTTCAAGGAGTCTACCAATTAAAATAAACCCCACATGTAATTCTAGTAATGGCCATTAAAACTTACGTGACACAGGAGAAAAAAAGTGATTTATTGAAAAACATAAACAACACATGTATATTAAACCACTTACAGACAATTTTGATCAAGCTATTGACAGACTGTATATTACCAATGCTCTGTCTTGTTTAGGGACCTGGCTGTCAGGTAGACTGTAGAGAATTCTGGAAACTTCTTCCTTGGTTGACTCTTTCAGATATAAACAAAAACTGTCTCAAAGATTCACTTACCTGGCAGAATTGGTCATGAACAGCTGTTCCATTGAAAGACCTGACTCTGTTCTGATCTGGCTGAAGGGTGGGTGTCCCATTTTATTCTCCCAGTGACAGGTCTGTAATACCTAAAATACATCTTTGTCAGTTTGATGCAGCTTCAACAATTTACACATTGCCTCCTTTATCTCAGGATTCAGTACTTATATAGGACCTGGGGCCCAAGGCAGTGCTGTACCAAGTACAGCTCATGTTGGAAAGCAGAGCTTTGATTCTTAGGTTACACAATTCCCTTGGTTTCATGGGGATCAATAGAAGAGTGCATAAAAGACAAAATGTAGTTCCTAGTTTGTAATACCCTTCTTGTCTTCCATTTCTTGTCACTTTGTGATGCAGAAGAGATGAGGAGGAGCAAATCAAATATCATTACAATTTTCCATCTTGTTCTCCCTTTCCAGCAGATCTCTTAGCATGATGCTCGTTCACTAACGTCTGTTGTACCCACTAACCACTTGGAGGAAAAATGCCAGCAGATGTTCTTGAGCCACAAAGTAGGAGGAAACTATTCTACAACTTTTGCTGTGGAGCAGGATCATTTTTGTTGGAAAAGTTACAGAGAAAGTAAGTAATGGGAATAGAAAAGAGAAGGTGGTTAGTCTGTGATGCAAATTGAAGTAGGGAAATTCTGGAATATTTCAGAGTACTCATTCATGATTAACAAGTCAAACTTTTTATGCTTGTAAGCTATGTATAAGAAAACCCACAAGTATGTACACAATTCCTTATTGTGGCCTTAATGATGAAATGTAGCCCAAATAACCTCCACCACTTGATAGTTTTTCACTCCTTATGAAGGTTTTCGCTCTGTGTGTTAAAATCCCTGATCCATATTTTAGGATAGATCATAACTTTACAGTCTTTTCTAAGTAAGGACAGAACATTGTTTTAGGACAACTGTAGAATGAATGTTCGCATGGAACGTCAAAAAACTTCCCTTGTTGACCTTTTGCTATGGGAATTGCCAACTTTTTGCCTCTCTGTGGAGAAGCTTAGGCCCCCGGGCACTTGACCCATAATGGCCATAAAACATGGAATAATACAAAGACTGGACCTTCTTTAGTATACTTATATGCTCTTCTCAAAGCAGTCAAAGTTATAAAGAAGGGGCCAGTAGCAGAGTGGAAAAGCAATTTTTATTGGGAAAAAGCAATCCAGTTTAAAAATGGGACACAGATAATTTTCTGATGGAAAACTGAGCAGAATATGGCTCTGGTTTTCTAAATATAAAGAGAGCATAAGAGGCAGAGGTATATGGCAGGGAGCACAGAAGGAAAATGGTTATGCTGATTTTTCTTCATTCACAGAATCATGGAATGGTTTGGGTTGAAAGGGACCTTTAAAGGTCACCTAGTCCAACCCCCCTGCAATAAGCAAGACCATCTTCCACTAGATCAGGTTGCTCTAAGCCCTGTCCTGACCCTGAATATTTCCCAGGATGAAGCATCTACAGCCTCTCTGGGCAACCTGTTCCAGTGTTTCACAATCTTCCTTCAGATTGTAAAATTTAAAATCTTCTAAACAATATTTTTAAGGCAGATCAAGATTTTCTTTTTTCTATTAGTGCCCTGAATTTCCAAGCCCTGTGTTCAAGTTACTGATTCAAACAATATCAACCAAAACAACCTTTATAGTAGCAGTGTTTTGTGACTAGTCAGACAGCTCTTCTGGAAAACCCATTCTTCTGTGTGAAAGACTGAGGGAGTTTAGAGAAAAAAGAAAGGATACTGAAATTCTGTAGAAGATAAAAGAGTTGTTTGCAAGGGCTACACAAATATGAATAGTACATATACTTTGGGATTTTAATCTTTTAAAAAATAGGCTAAAGTTATAGTTTGCAGCCTCCATTTCAGTGAGTTGTTTCCACTGAAGATATTCAAGCTATATGTAGGTGAAATGTTGATCCATTTGAAGTTAAATGAGTTTTGCTCTTTTCAGCAAACACAGAATTTCATTCTCTGTTTTAACACTTGGTGCTTTTCAGATTCAGATAGACCATGAGAACCCTAGATACTTAATAATATGATTTTCCTGCTCTTCTAATAATTTTTTAACCTTAATTTTTTAAAACCACACAATCACAAATTGCTATAATTACAGTATTATAATTGTTATTATGAATCACAAATAGTTTGTAAATAATTAAAACAATATTGCAACCAATTGATTTCGTTTTATTAATTCCTTCTTTTGAAATAAATCTTTGGCTTTACAACACCAGCACATTCAATAAAAATAGCTTGGTGGGGTTTTTTTTTTTTTGCATGTGGATTTCCCAAACCATGCAGAAGCTGTGGTTTGTGCTGTCTGATATATTCCTAGAGACTAGTATTACTAATGTGCTTTAACATGCATTGGGGGGCAAATATGTTCTTTCATTATTCCCTTTTTCTCCCATCACATTTTGCTCATCTGCACTGAATGAGACATAGTCCATATTCCAATAGGAATAAAATTGTGGGAATTTTTTATCCTTTATTTTTCCTGTATTCAGAAACTGAAAAGTCATCTGGCTAAACAGCTGCTGAGGATTACCATGAGGATTTAAAAAGCAAGATGAATTTGTAGAAACCAAAAGTATTTCTAGAAAAAATGAAATCTTCTAAAAGAGACTATAGCAAATATTATTATGTATAGCTTATTTGGCTGTTGAAAGTTATTCAGTCTTCTTCATTGGCACATGAAATAATGTTGTTGGTGTTGTTGGAAGACAACCTTTTTTTTTTTTTTTAATTTTTAAACAAGTCATATTGGTAATACGATACATCATTAAATGTAGTAGTAGTAGGAGCCACTCAGGGTATGTTTTCAACCAAGCATATTTTACAGGCCCTTCTACTTGCTGCTGCTCTTAGGATTTTAAAGTTAAAGACATTTTCATTGAGTATTTTCTTTGATATTTTCCTTGACCTTTAGAAGAATACTTAGAATATTTTCCTTTTCATCTTCAATTTTTCACAGCATTTCCTTCTCTTTGCTAAGGCAGAGAACCTCTGACTTTCAGTTAATTGCTTCTCTTGCAGTGGCTTTCTCTTCTATTGTTCCTTCACAGATAATGCTGTCCTAACATAGACACATTAAACTAACTAAAATCAGGTTTGGGTTTGCCATGGGTTCAGTATGAAATGTTTTAAATAAATCCATTTTTGTGGCTTTTTTTGGAAGCGTTTGGCCTAATTCTCCCCTATAACTTGTGCACACCTTTTTTCTGTCTACCAAGGATGAACCAAGGATTTAGAAGCTGTTCTCCAAAGCCCTTTTAATTTGGAGTATTGTGATTTCACTTCAACCAGCTGTGGTTTCACTTTGGGTGCCAAGCTATTAGCCAATGTCACCTCATTATGAAAACTTTATAACTTTTTTGTCATTTTTCAGTTGCTTTCCTTAACTCAAAGCAATTAACTAGAGTAGATGAGCATATGTCTGTCTGTCTCTCTGTTTCTGAACTGGCAATCAGAACCCCAGCAGGCAACAAACCAGGACACAGCCGCTTACTCCCTCCCTGCCCAGCAGTCTCAAGGGAAAGAGAATTAGAAGGGTTAAAGTGAGAAAACTCATGAGTTGAGACAAGTGCAGTTCAATAACGGAGATAAAGTATAATGATGATGGTAGTAGTAACAATGAAAAGGAAATAACAGAAAGAGAGAGAAATAAACCCCAAGAAAGACAAGTGATGCAAATTAAAAACAGTTGCTCACCATCAACCAACTGATGCCCAGCCAGTCCCTGAGCAGCAGCCACTCAGCCAACTTTCCCCCTCGCTTAAATGCTGAGCATGACATCACATGGTATGGAGTATCTGCGTGGTCAGTTGGGGTCAGCTGTCCCCACTGTGTGCCCGCCCAGCTTCTTGTGCACACCCAGCCTACTCGCTGGCAGAGTGGCGTGAGGAGCAGAAAAGGCCTTGATTGTGTACACACTGCCCAGCAATAGCTAAAACATCAGTGTGTTATCAATACTGTTTCCAGCACAAATCCAAACTACAGCCCCATCCCAGCTATTAGCTGTCCTGTCTGGGCCATGCTTTTGCCAAGAAAGGTTGGTCCAGATGGTCCTTGATGTCTCTTCCAACCCAGTATTGTATGATTCTAAGACACTTCAGTTCCTTAATCATCTTTGTGGCTTTTCAGTAGACTAACTTCAGTAAATCCATATCTGTCTTGTACTGGGGGAGGTACCCCAGTATAAGAAAAGGCAATCAAAAATGGAGACTGCACAGCCTCTCTGGGCAACCTTTTCCATTTCACTGTCCTTGTGGTGAATTTTTTCCCTTCTATCCAGTCTCTTTTGTTTTAGCATCTGCTGTGTCTCTTCCTCCCAGCATACACCACTGGCCTTTTTTAGGTGTTGCGATAGTACTATTAGCTCTGTCTGAGATGAACAAGCCCAGTTTCCCCAGTCTTTCATCATAGGCCCAGTGTTTCAGCCCCCCAACCATCTTGACTTTCCACTGAGCTCCCTCCAGCTCACTCGTCCTTCATGTATTTGGGGCCCAACAGTGGGCCCAGTTTTCTACATGCAGTCCAACAAATCCTGAGTAGAGGTTTAATCACTTCCCTTGACTTACTGGCTGTGCTCCTGTTGATACAGCCCAGGATACTGTTGACCATTTTTGCTGCCTTTTCTGCAGAGCTACTCCCTAGCCAGTCAGACCCCTGTCTCTACTCTGTGGTTAAAAAGGGTTCCTCCTTCCATTTGTCCTGGTATGAATTTAATTCATGATTCATGCAGTTCCTCTTGGCACATTCCCCCAATCTGTGTAGGTCTTCTGGGACTTTGTTCCTCAAGAACATAAGCGTGTTCACTGCTTTGCCCCAACACCCATTACGTCCCTCTGACATGTGACTAGGCAGAATTGAGATCACCAATGCTCAGCCGTGTCTGGCCTTTTGCCTCCTATATTATCAGTTCATAGATTTGAGGCGGGATTAATATTTAGATGCAGTGTTTTTTTAATGGATAGTGCAGTTTCTGCTCTGCTTCTCACTTCCTGACCTTTTACACTCTTTCCCATCACAATTGTACTATACCTAGTCACATAATAGACCTTATGTTTTAAATGAGGCATCAAGAAACTTTTGGTTTTATTTGCCTGTGAGATATTTAGCAGATATTGGTCAGATTGTGAACTCTTTATTGACATTATTGAATGCTTATTCACAGACTTAGTGTTACTGCCTTCAAAAGCGTGAAGAATTTACATATTGGGGATTTGATCCTGTCAGTCTCTATTCATGCAGACAGTCCCATCTTTCAAATGTGAAGTCAAAGGACATGTCTCAAATAAGACAGGTTGGATACAGTCCTTAAATAAACTACCAGAAAAACTCAACACATTGCAGGGAGCAGGGGCTTTTTTCAGGCAAGAAAGGAACTGCTAAATGTTGATTTCAGTAACAGCAACACTCAAGTCAGGTTAGGAAAAAGTGAGGGAGGGTAACCGGCAGCTGGGAAATTTAGACTTCTAAGTAGTGAGAAGCACTTTGTTCAGCATTAACTGAGCAGTGAGGAACTTGAACCATACATTATCATCATCATCATTATGGTCCATCAACATGGACCTTAAACATGGGAATTTCTTCCCAGTTTTATTAAATAATAATTCCTGTTTTAAAAAAAACCACCACAGTTTCGACACCTTGAAAATATTCAGCAGAAAAAAATAATTTTGTAACTCTGCAATAGTTCTGTTAACAAATATCGCATCATTCCCTGGTATATGAGCACAACAATAGTTTCTTTTCTTCTCTTTAGTTGGGGTATGAGGGACAACAGACAAAACATAATGACTGCCTTATTTGTATACTGAATTTGCTGATTTTGTTGAATTTACTTCTGGACACTCTCTTAGATATTTGTGTTAACAAGCATATCCTGCAGATAATTGTCCTTAGACCTACTAGCATAGCAATACTTGCTCTAAGCCAATAGCATGTGCCTGAATTTATTACACAGTACATGTTTTCTACTGTCTGTACCAACTATACTATCCCATAGTGGGAAGACTGCAGTGGTCAGTAAAAGATCTAACTCTGCTGAGAAATTTTAAGCGTAGGAATGTTTCTATTGGAGTCAGTGAAAAGAACAGCAGAGTAAATTAAACTACCTTTGAAATAATTAGTCCTGGTAACAGTGTAGCCACCACAGTAAGTTAAACAACCATGAACGAAGGTAAATAAACATGTACTGTAACTTCCCTATGGGTCTACAGAATTAGACTCCCTACAATGGCATTTAACACACCTCTATCATTTATATTCACTATGATGTCTAATTTTAAGAGAGTTTATGGTGTTCATAGAGTAAGGTACAGCCCTTTAGTAGGTAGACAACAGGACCCAGAACCTAGTAGCACTGAACAGCTCTCAGTAGATGATATGAATTCTTCATTGTGCTGTCAGATTGTGAGACCTAAGTTCACGCAGTAGGTTGTGGTAATATGTTCTTTTGTTTATTTCACTCTGCACAGGATAGGTTTATGTTGTAGTGGAATAAAGAAAAGGAAACATAGAAAATAGGAAAATATTTTCTTCTCATCTCAGTAACTGGAAGGAAAATTCTCATTCTTTTTGGGAGACTGAAAGAGCAAGAGCTTGGAGTGGCTTCTCCACAGCTATTTGTGGTAGACTTGTTATTAGAATTGAGTTTCTCCTCATGGGTTCATAATTTCTTTAATGAAATTTCCATCTTGGGCATTACAAAATAACTTCTAGAGGCTTGTGCCTATATGCAACACCAAAATCTGTCCCTTTTCCAGAATTAACATTTCTTGAAATACTTTACTGCATTAATGGCATTGGATCCTTACACAAATGGTGAGAAAATAAAGACAGTGAATTCTCACTCTGAATTCCCACTTTGAGTTGATTTCCATTTTGAATCATTGTCCTTGCAGGTAGTCTGTTTAATGCCAAACACTATCCTTTGCCCTTTAAAGGGCAAGAAATCTGCAATGTTATTTCAACACTTTTGACTTTTGATTCTGTCCTGTGTTAGAGGACTCATGAAGATTCACTGCAAATGCAGAGAATGGAAAGTTATATTTATACCCTTATTAGGCGAATTTATAATGCCATTTTGCTTAGCTGGCAGAGCTGAACAGTTTCTTCTAATCTCTCTGGCTGGTTAATTGTACAAGTGCAGCACATATGCTTTCTCTTCTGAGTAACTGTGGGTGGGCTCTGAAAACAAAATGTTATGTCTGCTGGCATTGCACAAAGAATGATTTCAACAGTAGTGTAACAATACGTTTGTCTTAAAATTTGGCAGTGAGGTTTATTTTAGTACAGCATTGTTCTTGGAGTACTATCACTTTGGGTCAGACAATAGTTTTGTCCAAAGCCTTTCCAGTGATTCATGACATTCCAAAAATTACTTTTTCACCTGGCATTTTTCTGCTTGTTCTTCATCAAAAGTGATTATTTTTAATGGGAAAATTAGAAGAGAATAATTTCAAATGTTTTGAGTTACATGAGTGTAAAAATGGAGTTTCTCCTGCCGTTTAAAAAATTACTCCTTTTTTATGCTAGAGTCCATGAAATCTGGATGTTTTTTTCCACTAGATTCTTCAATTTCTTCAAGATTCAACATTCACAGTTCAAGCAAGTGTAGCCTTAAATGAATGGTTTGACATTGATATAATTGTCAAATATTAATGCATTCATTTACTTCTCTTCTTTGGGACTGCCATTGACTTTGAGCGAGGAAAAAAAAATGAGGTGAAGAAAAAAGACAAATTGCACATCATTAGCAAAACTCAGCTCTTCTGAATGGCAGTTCAGCCACCATGCAAATTCTTCTCATTCCATTAAAGATTGGACAAATTATCAGTTATGTAAAAAAATATTTCTTCTGTAAAAACCCACAAGAGAGCCTATTACAAAGATAACAAAAGGACACAAAGAGAATCAAGTCATACAAGTTGGTAGTAACCTGTTAGTAAGTAGGGATGCCCGGAAGAAGAGCAGGAGGTAAGTTGCCATGAAAACTGCCTTCTTTAAAGTATAAACCAAGAGTTAATAATAGAAAAATCTATAACCCATACAGGTCTTCAATTAAGTTATTTTTCTTCGTTAATTTAGTGAAATGGGGTCTGTAGGGATAGATAGGCCTCTGGATGCTTTACAAAAGGAGGTGCCTAAAAGAAACAATTAGTATTAAATGGAATGAATTCATAACATAACAGGACCAGTCAGAAATGTCATCATTTCTTTTTCTCTTCAGTTATATGTAAAAGAAGATGGGAGTATCTGTTGAGCCCATGCTTTCACCTTGCTGGTCCAAGGTTATGTATTGAGAAACTGTGAATGCATGCTTTGCTGGCAAGACAATTATGGCTGAACTATGGCAAGATGTTAAATACTCCCAGCTTCCAGTAAGAGGCATGAGAGTTTACATATTCATTGATTATGAAATCAGACAGTACCTTTGTTGGTATCTTGACTGACTGTCTCCATTCTGTAGGCTTTGAGTCTTCCTTTGATTAATTGCTGTGCAAACTTGAGTATATCTTCAGAACAATGTCTGAGCTTAACCTAAATATGTCAAGGATGGAAAACCGAGTTTTTTGAAGTTGCTCCAACCAGTAGTTATTCTTCCTGCTAAAATGTTAGGCCTATTTGTCTAATATTATCTAGTTTGAAGTTTTAGCCTTTGGTTCATGTTGTCTTCCTATATCTCAACATTAATCAGAACATATCCCTTTCTGATGAGAGATTGATCTTTTGTAGACTTTCATGAGAAGATCTGCTTTTTTACATTTTATGGACTTCTATGGCTTTTCTCTCAATTTTTCAGCATTGCTGTATACGAGAGGCACAATATTGATTTCTTTGCAGAAACCTTGGCTGGGCAGTTTGTAACCTTTCTCATGGGTAGTGAAAAGGCTTCATTTTCTATTAGAACAGGAGCAATTGCTTCAATTCTGACTTCTTATTCCATACTCTAAAACTGCAGTAGTGCGTACCACTCATAAAAATAAGATATCCTAATCTCATATAGACTATTTTAAAATACAGTATGCTTCAGAATATGGAAAAATGCACTGATTAAAAAGCTGATGATAAGCATAGTTTTTTAATGTGTGTATCTAAATAGGACTCCTACCACTCAATAGGACTATCACTAAAAAGAAACGAAAAAAAAAAAAAGGGATTTTATTTATATTTTAATGAGGTGTAGAAAGGTGGGGCTTAGCTTGAATTTAAATGCTTTTCTGTTTATAAGCTTCCGCGTTATTATGAGTTACTGTAATGCTTGCATGAAAACCATAAATGTATTTCAGAATTTCCAAATATCACAGTGTTAATATTCGATATGTCTTCAAAGAATTAAAAGGCTTGTGTGTGGCTAAAATCTTTATTTTTCTATATACAGCTTAGCAAAATGACATATTTATGCTTGTTTTATTTCCTAGTGTTTAAAGACAAGTACTTAATTAAACTGCATTTTTAATTGAGCAGTTATTCCATGGTAATGACAGCCTGTGTTCAGATTTCACTAGCTGTTTATTTAAAATAATCATGAAAAAAAATCATGTAATCATGCACTGATTGCAAGCATCTCTAGCATACAGGATGCAAAGACGTGCATTTTTTGGGAAGAGTCTTCTATAATGCAGTTCTTGTTATATCTGATAGCAGCTCAATATGCCTACTTCTAATAAAGATTCTCTTCTCAAATTCATAGTTGAATACCCAGATGCTTGGGGTGGTTCTGTTCTGACCAAGGAGAGAACCAATTTGTAAGACGACAATTACTGATACTTCAGGCCTTTGTTCAACCTTTCTCTTGATGTGGTTTCTCTAAGAAACAGGACAGGCTGAGTTATATCAAAAGCTGGAATAAATAAATAATAAGATTACTAACTGCAAAGAAGCTAGATCAAGGCCTCGGTCACAGACTGAGTGACAGATGTGAATCACTGGTGTAAGTATATTTAAAACTTTTGATTGCGTATCACACACATAATGGATGAGGTTGGAAGGGGTCTATGGAGACTGTTGAGTCCAACTTCCTGCTCCAAGTAGGGTCATCTAGAGCAGGTTGCATGGCAGGGCCACATCCAGTTGAGTTTAAAATGCGTCCAAGGACAAAGACTCCACAACTTCTCTGTTACAGGGTTTGACCACCCTCACAGTAAAAAGGTGGGCTTTTCGGTTTGGGGTTGTTTTTCATTTAAATGGAATGTTTTGTACCTGTCTCTCCATTGATTTGGCTTGCTCTTTGTTTTCATAATAGTGGTGATGGAAATATCTCAACTTGGTAAGAACTGGAAAAGACTTCAGGAGATAAATTTTACCATCTCCTTGCTCCAAAGCAAGATAAATTCTACTTCAATAAAGCCCAACAAGTATTTGCATAAACAAAATGTTTTTCAAAAATCCTCCAGTCATGAAGTTTTTACAGTCTTAAGCCATATGCCCCAGTGCTTCACTGTCTTATCTTTGAGAAGGTTTTCCTGATGCTTAGGATAATCTCACTTCATGCAGTTAGTCCATTACTACTTTTCTGTTTCCTAGAGCTTGGAGAAACTGTTACTTCATTGTGGAAAACATTCTTTTTTTTGCATATTTTAAGACTCTTTTCCTGATCCTCTCAATCTTCTCTCAACTATATCAATCAAGTTCTCAGTCTTTCAGTCTTCCCTTCTATTGCATTTTTCCTAAGCCTCTGACCATCCAAGATAGTCTTTGAGCTTTATTTTTTGAAGGAGTCATCTCTTTCTTCAGGTACTATGTGCACCATACAAAATGGTGCTCCAGCAGAAGACATACTGGAAATAAACAGAATTATTTTTTCAACTGCCCTGAGCATAATATTTTGGTTTACTCTTCTTTATGTGCATGCATTTCATATGCTATTCATGCACGTGAGTTTAGATTTAATTTAAGATTAGCAGTGAAAAATGTAAAATAAAAATGTAAGCAGTTGGGCATGCAGCACTACTGTTATACTGTGTAAATGAACGTTTAGGGTTTTCCATCATTTCCACCACTGATACAGGATTTATGGTTTATACGTGTTTGAACTTAGCAAAAGTAAGGTAGTGGTATTCACAAGGTATGTGGACTTAAAAAAATCTGGGGACCAGGAATCTCTTGTGGATAGATTGTGATGGGATGCTGGTTCCTAACTCAGTCATGCTTAGTTGTCTTTGAATATTGTTAAACCTTCTTGTGCTTTTAAATAGAGCAGTAAAGATTTGCTAAGCAAGTAAGACCTACAAGAGAAGTTTGCCAGCACTGGTGTTACTCAGTTTGAAGAAAACCTAAGGGAAACAGCTACATTTACACATGTGGAAAAGAGTATCAAATGGAGGGCAAGCTAAACCAGTCCCATTACTTTAATCAATCCTTAAGGATAGATCGAAAAGTAGAGGGCTAATATGCAAACATTGAGAAATTTAACAGAAGTATGCAGATGAACTAATAGAAAAAGTATTTCTGGGTGAATTGTTTAGAGTTAATTTTTTATCTGATTTGGTGTTTTCTTTTTAGCACATTATCTATTAAACCATTTAGACAAGTCTCTTGATTTTTCTTTGGAAGTATAGTCTTATAGTAGGTCTTCTTGAGCTGCCTTATTTTCTTCTGTTTGCTCTTTTATTTAGACCTTCAGTGTAGGTTCCAAGCTTTCCTGCTGCTGCTGTATAGAGACTGTTCTCCCCTATACAAGTTAGTACTTGTTTAAGCCAATTGGAAGCACTTTTTATCTGGCCTGAATAGCCATATCACCAATGCTGCATGCAGTCAGGAATTTTTTTTCTGGATATTCTGGATTTTTCTTTGTTGTCTTTGGAAAGCTGTGTATGTTGGTTTCAATCTAGTTTTTGAATGTGATTTTTTTTTTCTGTTTTGCTTCAACAAAATCACACAGAGTAAAGTATTGACAGATGCAGCTCAGGTAAAACTGGTATTCACTCCTGAACTAATGATTCATTGATGCCTCATGTTTGGATTGAAAGAGAGCATTGATTAAGTATTGTTACAGGAAAATATAAAAATCACTCCATAACACTGAGCTCATAATCTGGGAAATAGCAGTTTATTGTCACACAGGATAGCCTCAGTTTGTTAAACACTTTTACCAACTTGGGTATATCCCTAGTCAGACCACCAGGTGCTTAATTACTAAACTATACCAATATCTCTTCTCCTATTCCCCCAAATCAAATTTTGATAAAAATGAGGTAATAATTTTAATTCCAGGTTAAGAACTCACATACTGACACTGGAGAAAGCAAATATGCTTGGCAGAGGCAGCTCAGAAATAAAACAAAACTGGAAGAGCACCCAGTTCTTCCTTGGTGTTACACTTAAGATTGTTACAGAAGAAATAGTTAACAATTTTGTACAAAGATTTCTACTTTAAAATGTGCTGGTTAGACATAGTCAGAGTAGACCTACAAAAACTGCCTTGTTTTCTGAAAGACAGGCAACTTTTGATTCACTGACACTGTTGTTTCATTAATAATGATGATGTGACTTTTTTCTCTCAAAATTATGTGGTTTCTTTTTTCAATACAGATCACAGCTCTGATGTTTCTGCCTTTCTTACTTTCTTTTTCTGGTTTGTTCCTTGAAAAAAAAATCTTCTCAATAGAGTGCTTGCCATAAAAAATTACAAACAGGCAAAAATTAATAGGTAATTTTGAAGACGCACAGAAAGTGCAAAATGCAATGGAAAATACAACGATGACAAGATATGTAGCTCATGGTGACAAAGAAACAACCCAGGGAAAACAACGCGTTATGCTGAAAACTTAGTATTTTTCTTTGTTCCTATAACTCACAGTCTTGATTCTCAGTGGAGTGGAAAGGCATGTGGCAGGTCAACACCCGGTTGCACAGTTGATGTCAAGTGCAAGGCTTTGTCTTTCATAACTACTTGGTTTGCTTTGAGGAATAAAAACGATGGGAGAGATGGAGTAACACAAGGGGGCAAGAGCATCTAAGCCAACAAGTGAGGAAGACTTTAATCTAAGTTTGCTGGGGAATGATGACCAAAGCTTGAGGAGAAGCGTAGGGAGACATGAGAGGCAGAAAGGAAGTGCCTGAGAACACAGCATGAAGGAACCTCTCATAGTTTCACTGAGAAAACAGGTGTGGCTGGAGGCCTATTTCAGACACCTGAGCATCAATTC
The DNA here is from genome assembly GCA_033628505.1 of Tringa tobata. Lineage (NCBI taxonomy): Eukaryota > Metazoa > Chordata > Aves > Charadriiformes > Scolopacidae > Tringa > Tringa tobata. Next base: position 1,802,710 of record JAHREE010000430.1, read on the forward strand.
ACACAGCATGGGAAATAAGCAGCTCAAATTTGCATGTTGATGGGTAAAAGAGTATCAAAGAGACAACAAGAATTACTTGACGGTGGGTGTCTGATACAGACAACCTAACAATAAGAAGAAGATGAAACTTTCTTTGGACAACTGGAAGAAGCCTCACAGATCCAGGCCATGATTGTAGTGAGGAATACGAGGTATTTCAAACCTACTGAAAGACAGCTGGGAAGAAGGAATCCAGGAGATTTCTGGTGTGTTTTTAATACAGTTTCTTGATAGACAAGCTGACTAGGGAAGATGCTCTACTGCTTCTACTACTCTCAGAAAGAACTGGCTGGGAGTGTGTCATGGCAGTCTTGGCTTTAGCCATCGTAACATGGTAGAGTTTAAGATCATGAGAGCAGTAAGCAAGGTTAATAACAGAATTGCAACAATGGACTTCAGGAGAGCAGAAACATGATGAACTAAAAAGATAAGACAGGCTTCTTTTACTACAGACTTACTATGTTAATTTGGTACCAAGCACCAACTCTCTGTGGGGTCATTCATTCTTCATTCTATTTGGCTGTGTCTGTGTTTGTGTATCAGAGTGACAGAGCTAAAGCTTTAGATTCAGGCTCCTTCTCACATTTTTACAATTGAATATATCCACTAAACACAAGGCCTTTTTGAAACTCTTCTATTTATTACTTTTTTCCTGTTTAAAGCCAGTAGTTTCCTGATTTCGTTGTAGATTTGTTTTAAAAGAAATAATTTAATCTCCTACGTGAAAAGAGGATATGAGTTCTTGGAATTGATTTTCTAGTTCCAAATCATGGGTGCACTATATAATGAAATGTCACTGACAAGAATGAATGAAGAGGTCAATAGGTGAAATGCAGAAATGAAGTGCCATAATCCCGATGAAGCCACACAATGAATTTTCCTGGTTTATGAGGCTGTCATAAATTCTAACATTTGGAATCAAAATATGTGAGAAGATCAAGTGCTGCTGTATGTCAGATTTACTTCATCAAATTTGCACATGCTTTGTTCCAAACCCATTTTTGTCCACAAACTTTTCTTATGGAATGGTGAGAGCAAAACTTCACTTAAAAGCCCCACGCATTTTCTCTTTCCTTCCTGGTCTCTAATTTGTATTTAAGAGGCTGAAGCAATGACAACTTTGCAGGTGAGGCAGTTAACAGTACAAGCAGGAGAACCCCAAGTTAGATGTCCTCTCTCCCTGGAGGAGTACATTGCTTGAGGAGTGTCAAGTACGTAGACATGGTATTCATTAAGACATTTTGTGTTAAGAGTATCATTGGGCTAATGGACAGACCTATGCTTAAGCTTCATTTCTAAGAGAAAGATTTATATCCAGAAAGAAGAAAATTTGAGATAATTTTTCCAGCTTCTGAATGAGTGCTCTATTTGGCAGTCGAGGATGAGAAGAGCTGGGCAACATATCTTTTTGACTGTGTGTTGTGGGACAGTTTGTAATTTTCTGAGCACTACTGGTAGGCTTTGGACCCCAGAGGTAAGGTATGTGTGGAATTCCTTCTATGTGATTCTTGTTTGAGCTCAGCATGAGAGAAACTGAACGTGCCAAGTCCTTGGGTGATTCTGTAGTTGCCCAGTAGCAGAAATTTAAAGATCTGACAACTGTGT